>CM055757.1:3624177-3626677 GCA_029465975.1 Dallia pectoralis | reverse complement strand
TCTATGTTCTTAGATTTCTGTGGCGGTGTCACCATTCAACAGACTCCTGTCCTGTTAGTCTGCTGGGAAGGAGATGACCTGGTGACGCTACACTGTCACCATGACGACAGCTCCCACTACTACATGTTCTGGTACCGACAGAAAGGCACGAAGATGGAGATGCTAACATTTTCTCTGAATCGGAACAACGCGGATACTGAGGTTCCCTTTGAGAAAAACAAGTACACCATGAACAGGCATGATATTTTTTTGTAATTCACTTACTGTAATTATCAGTTTGACTTGTAAAGTATCACTCAGGATTGTGAAGTACCAGTCTGTATTGGAACGCATTAGTCTGGATTCAACACAACCTGTCTAGATTATAATGTATAATTCTATATTGTAAAGTACCAGTTTTCATTTTATTGCCCACTAATGTATGAATCTTAAGTTGTCTCTGACTGGAAAAAATTATTTTTTATATAATAAATAATATCAATCAGGACGGAGCTGACTGACTCGTCCCTGGAGATCAAGAACCTGGTGGTTGGGGACTCGGCTGTGTATTACTGTGCTTCCAGTATAGCACATTGACTCATATCTGATACACTGCTCAACAACAACCCACAAGCCCCTCCATGAGCGGGGTGGGGGAAGGAGATGAAGAGGGGTGTAGTTTAGCTGGTGAGGGGACAACTTTAAAATGTATATTCCTATTCTTAGATCAAAAAATATAATGTATAATAAATGATTTTTTTTACACTAAAGCATCCTGTAGCTATTATCTTTTTTATCAGACCACTGATCTGTGGAGGCAGATTGGAGGACCAGGTGTACCTCTGTAGCCTCCCTGAAGGCTTGGTACAAGTCAGAGCTGCTACAGTTGTTTCTAAGGCAGATATCAGGAACAGTACGGGTGATGCCGGGTGTCACACATCCCTGGTGAATGCAAACATACCGTTGTTATCAAATGAAAAAGCTGTATTAAAAAATAAAATGTGTTTTTGATCACATACTGACACCTGGAGGGTTGATGTTGAATTACACATTTAGGTCCCACCATAACAATGAACTAATCTAATTAAGTAAATTCAATGTCTTGCTTGAGATGTTAAATAAACATAAACAATGGTAATTTCAACTATGAATGCAGTTTGGCTGAAATGCAATTTGATTGTTCTTGACCAGTTTTAACTAGCAATATGGCACTTGTTTAAACTAGCAAAAAGGCACCGGTTTAAACTAGCAATAAGGCACTTGTTTAAACTAGCAATAAGGCACCGCTTTAAACTAGCAATAAGGTACTTGTTTAAACTAGCAATAAGGCACTGGTTTAAACTAGCAATAAGGCACTTGTTTAAACTAGCAATAAGGCACTGGTTTAAACTAGCAAAAGGCACCGGTTTAAACTAGCAAAAAGGCACCGGTTTAAACTAGCAAAAAGGCACCGGTTTAAACTAGCAAAAAGGCACCGGTTTAAACTAGCAATAAGGCACCGGTTTAAACTAGCAATAAGGCACCGGTTTAAACTAGCAAAAAGGCACCGGTTTAAACTAGCAATAAGGCACTTGTTTAAACTAGCAATAAGGCACTTGTTTAAACTAGCAATAAGGCACCGGTTTAAACTAGCAATAAGGCACTGGTTTAAACTAGCAATAAGGCACTTGTTTAAACTAGCAATAAGGCACCGGTTTAAACTAGCAAAAAGGCACCGGTTTAAACTAGCAATAAGGCACTTGTTTAAACTAGCAATAAGGCACTTGTTTAAACTAGCAATAAGGCACCGGTTTAAACTAGCAAAAAGGCACCGGTTTAAACTAGCAATAAGGCACTGGTTTAAACTAGCAATAAGGCACTTGTTTAAACTAGCAATAAGGCACCGGTTTAAACTAGCAATAAGGCACTGGTTTAAACTAGCAATAAGGCACCGGTTTAAACTAGCAAAAAGGCACCGGTTTAAACTAGCAAAAAGGCACCGGTTTAAACTAGCAATAAGGCACTTGTTTAAACTAGCAATAAGGCACTTGTTTAAACTAGCAATAAGGCACTTGTTTAAACTAGCAATAAGGCACTTGTTTAAACTAGCAATAAGGCACCGGTTTAAACTAGCAATAAGGCACTTGTTTAAACTAGCAATAAGGCACCGGTTTAAACTAGCAATAAGGCACTTGTTTAAACTAGCAATAAGGCACCGGTTTAAACTAGCAAAAGGCACTTGTTTAAACTAGCAATAAGGCACTTGTTTAAACTAGCAATAAGGCACCGGTTTAAACTAGCAATAAGGCACCGGTTTAAACTAGCAATAAGGCACTTGTTTAAACTAGCAATAAGGCACTTGTTTAAACTAGCAATAAGGCACTTGTTTAAACTAGCAATAAGGCACTTGTTTAAACTAGCAATAAGGCACTTGTTTAAACTAGCAATAAGGCACTTGTTTAAACTAGCAATAAGGCACTTGTTTAAACTAGCAATAAGGCACTTGTTTAAACTAGCAATTTAAACTAGCAATAAGGCACTT
>CM055757.1:3436539-3623677 GCA_029465975.1 Dallia pectoralis | reverse complement strand
GGGTGAGGGATAATAAAGTAGTGAAGATAGGTTAGCCAACTTGAGCCATTAACTGTTTGCCCACCTACCATCAGGCAGCCGGTCCATATCTCTACTCACAGCTAACAACTTGTCATGCACACTGCTAACTTATTCATTCTATTTGCCATTTTCACAATGTACTGTTGTACCCCCATTGCTATCTCTTGCCTAAACGCTGCTAACTTATTTACTTGATTTGCCATTTGCACAACGCTTACTGTATGTACTCCTCATTGCTAACTTTTGCCCTACACACCGCTAGCCGATTTTTTATATTTCCACTTGTACTGCCCTCGCTTATTCAAAATTTGCTACATTGTTGAACCTGCACATTTACTTATCTATGTCAATTGCACATCCTTACGTTGTCCTCCATACCATTGGCACATTGCTGCCCTGTCAGTTATTTTTCACTGCTCTTTTTGCACTTCTGGTTGGATGCTATGAAGGTAAAACAGCGACATAAGTTTTTTTCTTGTAATTGGTTTTTTTCTTTTGAAACTCGTTTTGTACTCAGGTTTTCTTTCTTGTAATAGGTTTTGTACAAAAAACCAACACGCAGAGTTTCCAAACAGAAACCCCAAACGTATTCTGACAAATGAACGGATAGCCATCTTATCGTGGCACTTTGAACTTCAACCAATCGTTACTCCTTACAAAGAGGAAAAAAGCCATGGCTCGGCATGGTCAGCATCTGTTACCTCAAGTAAAACTTATTTTCATGTCCATGCAGTATTAAATAAAATAATATTTTAATTACTACTGCATGGACATGAAAATACGATTATGTAAAACGTATTTTCATGTCCATGCAATATTAAATAAAATAATATAAAATAATATTTTGATTACTACTGCATGGACATGAAAATACGTTTTACATAATCGAAAACTTGAGGTAACAGATGCTGACCATGGCGAGCCATGGCTTTTCTTCTACCCTTTGCAAGGAGTAACGATTGGTTGAAGTTCAAAGTGCCACGCTAAGATAGCTATCCGTTCATTGGTCAGAATACGTTTGGGGTTTCTGTTTGGAAACGCAGTGAAACGTTTGGGCACAGACTGATTTACAAGAAAGAAAAACTTTTGTCACAGTGCTGGTGGAATTTTAGTGACAAAACTCTGCGCGTTGGTTTTTTGTACAAAACCTATTACAAGAAAGAAAAACGTTTGTACAAAACGAGTTTCAAAAGAAAAAAACAAATTACAAGAAAGAAAAACTTTTGTACAAAACGAGTTTCAAAAGAAAAAAACCAATTACAAGAAAAAAACTTATGTCGCTGTTTTACCTTCATAGGATGCAAACTGCATTTCCTTGTACTGTACTTGTACTGTTCAAAACAATAAAGTGAATCGAATCTAAAAAAGTAGTGAGGTTAGTAGGTAACATTAGTAAAGTAAAGTTTAAAAAGTAGTGATGGGGTGTCAGTAAAGTAGTGATGTAGGGTTAGTAAAATAGTGTGGTAGGATCAGTAAAGTGTTGAGGTACGATTAGCAAAGTACTGACACAGAGTTAGTAAAGTAATGAGGCATGGTTATTAAACTAGTGAGGTAGGGTGATTAAAGTAGTGTAAGTAGTGTAGGCCTATCTGGTATAGACTATATTATATACTTTGTCTCACACACACATTGCCGTTCTGTAATAAAGAGCAACTAATTAGTCCATTGATCGTTCGCTCCAAAGAAACTGTGTGAAAAGACCTGATGGAAATGTTAAAGATGCCAAATAGTAAAGTGGACCATCTGAATTGGACTGCCTGCGTAAACAACCACTTAATTATAGCTTTAATGACAGTCATGATCTGTCACTCGCTTAGCAGGGTGTAGTGCAAATACAGGAAAGTGCAGAGCCGAAGTATCCCGTTCGTGAGGTTATATTGAATAAATAAAACAACACTGAACAACAAAACTATACAATGAAGGTAACAAAAAGATTAATGGATAGTACAGACGATAAGCATTGTGCAAAATGCAAATATAATAAATAGGCTAGCAGTGTGTAGGGCAAGAGGTAGCAAGATGAGTACCACAGGATGTATTGTGCAAATGGCCAATTCGATCAAGTAAATAAGTTTGCAGCGTGTAGGCAAGATGTAGCAATGGGGGGTGCAACAAAACCAAAAATAAAGTAGCAGTGTGAATGCACGGTTACTGAAAGCTTTCAGAGTTGCCTGAACGCTTGCCAGATGCAGATATATGGAAGAAAATCTGTCTCACAAGATTCTGAAACTGAATTTCTAGCACTGAATTTATTTGCATACAAGATTCAGTGTCTAATAATTCCCATATGGATGTCTTTGATGCCGGACATCTGGGCACCAATGATGCACGAATTTATTCGCAAGGGACGGAACGTTAGCTAGGAAAAGACTAGTAGAGAGGGTTCGTTAACGTTACATCTTAGCCTATAGCTCGTAGACCTCCACGCACACCCCGTGTTGTTTACGTTCTCTACGCCGCGGTCGGCGACTACAGGTCATTTGGAGGATTCCAGAGGTCTAACCTCTAATCTCTGGAGGAATCAGAAGCCGATCGAAAGCAATCTTTTATGCAGTTTTTTCCTATATCCAGTAGACCTTGTCGGCTGTAAAGGTTAAGTTAGACTTAATTTAAAAAATAAATAAATACCCATTTTGCTAAATCTGGAGAGACGCAGGGCTTCGCGTGTGCACGCGCCGCCATCTTGGTTCGATGGGTCAAAGTGTGTGTTTTCCATCAGGTTTTTGTACAGCGTCCTGCCTGATTTATTTTACTGTGGGTGCTGGCAGCACAGTACCAGACAGCGGACCGCTTCTCCAGAACCACTCCATCTGACTCAAGGATCATCTGTAAAGCATTTGGTCTACCGGCTCTGAACCCATCCCAGCTATCTGGGTCCACAGAACCTGCTACCAGGGAGCTGAACACAACCGTAAACCCATTGTCAACAGTCCAGTGATACCAGTACATATTTGGGTTACTGTCCATGCTTGTATTGCAGGTGATTTTTACAGTGGAGCCACGTTTTAGGACCAGCTGTGATGGTGTCTGATACACATGCCCGGTCGCAATGCCTGATTTGAGAAAACAGAGAGGAGAACGTTGGAAGATCTCCCCACTGACAGACAGAACAATTGAAAAACACTTGACGACCATCCTAACAACAGCACATCCCAAACATCCAGAAGAATCCTAAAATACCGGATGAACTAGTGTACTCCACGGGTATAGCTATGTTACCTTAGCTATTCTGACCCAGCCTTAACATACATGCGTTGATAAGCTCCCTAACCAGAGTCACACTTACACTTAGACTGAAGCAGCAGGAGACAGAGGAGACGGGCCCACTGCATGTCTGGTGTTTCTGTGTCTATATATTATGACTCTGTGTGTAGATTATGACTCTATAGATTATGTCTTTGTGTTATAGATTATGACTCTATAGATTATGTCTGTGTGTTATAGATTTTTGCCTATAGATTATGTCTGTGTGTTATAGATTATGACTATAGATTATGTCTGTGTGTTATAGATTATGACTATAGATTATGTTTGTGTTATAGATTATGACTCTATAGGTTCTGTCTGTGAAGATTATTGTTTAATAGAATATATCGATGTTTTATGGTTTTGTACATAATGTCTCAGTGTCTATATATTATGACTCTGTGTGTAGATTCTTTGTTTGTAAAGTTTCAGATAAGATTGTATAAAATTAGTAGTTGGCCAAGATGGGTCATAGAGCAGTAACAGAACTAAGAAATAAATTATGGTAAAAACCAGGTTGGAAATGGAACATGTTTATTTAAATCCACAGCTGCTCATTCTGACATCCACAGGAAACAGTAGAACAGTCACATACATATAAAACACATAAGAAAATACAAAAATACACAACTAAAACCAGTGTTAGTAGATTGTCGAGGTACATTTGTAAATCCTGAATAGACCAAATACATAATTGATTCTGTTGTACAGCTAGCAGACTCGTGACCTTGCAGGTGTATCTGTGTGTTGTAACGTGAACTTTTTTAAGAATCATAAGATATGAGTATAGTGTCCCTTCTAGCCAAGAAACTCTCAAACCAGATTGTCCAATTTCTGAAATCAGAACAGAATGTGAAGGAAACCCAGAATCCTCCCCACTGGATTTCGGGAAAACGTGGGAATATCATAAATACAGTAGAGGTTCGTAAACTTGATATATACTCATATAAACAGTAGCATAGGCTGCACAACATATTAGATTCCCTGAACAAAAGCACATTCTCTCTATCTGGAAATGTTCTACTACAAAAGTCCCCTTCCGATGCTTTCGGTGACACATAGAAACATGACGGCAGTTCACTTCTAGGCGGAGTTAAAACACAGTTCTCATGACTTATTATGGCCAGTCCCTTTGATATTGATCTGGGAAACTGTCCACAGGGGGGTTGTGGACATCCATTAGGGAGGCCCTTACCGGCCCAGTCTGCCCATCCCAGGAGGAAAAAGCTGTAGAGGGAGTTTACAGTACAGTCTTAACAGGCAATTGTTGGGTCCAAGCCCCCCCTGCTGGACCTCATGCCCCCCCCTGCTGGACCTCATGGCCCCCCTGCTGGACCTCATGGCCCCCCGGCTGGACCTCATGGCCCCCCCTGCTGGACTCATGGTCCCCCTGGCCTTAAGATAGTTTAGCTTCACCCCACCTGGGTGTGCCGGCCATCTCCCTGGGCTAGTCTGGCACAACTGGCACAGCAGAAACTGGAGTAGTACTGATTTCCACACAGACGGGCAAATACTATCAGCTCACAGTTGGCCAACTCTGGTTGGTCCACGCATTCTGCTGGCACTCCTATTCCTGCATTCAGCACTAGGAGGAGAGAAGAGCATAAGAAAAAAGAGGAGGAGGAGAGGGAAGAGGAGGAGGGGGAAGGAGGGGTGGAAGACAGAGAGAGGAAGACAGATACAGAAAAGCGATAAAAAAAAGTTACATTTGTTGGGCTAATGATTTATAACAAATGTTTAAAACGAATGTTTGATGACTGATGAACGATGTTGGTTGACTGGTGCGTATCGTCTGGTGTGTATCGACTGGTGCGTATCGTCTGGTGCGTATCGACTGGTGCGTATCGACTGGTGTGTATCGACTGGTGTGTATCGACTGGTGTTTATCTACTGGTGCGTATCGACTGGTGCGTATCGTCTGGTGTTTATCTACTGGTGCGTATCGTCTGGTGTTTATCTACTGGTGCGTATCGTCTGGTGTTTATCTACTGGTGCGTATCGTCTGGTGTTTATCTACTGGTGCGTATCGTCTGGTGTTTATCTACTGGTGCGTATCGTCTGGTGTTTATCTACTGGTGCGTATCGTCTGGTGTTTATCTACTGGTGCGTATCGTCTGGTGTTTATCGACTGGTGCGTATCGTCTGGTGTTTATCTACTGGTGCGTATCGACTGGTGCGTATCGACTGGTGTTTATCGACTGGTGCGTATCGACTGGTGCGTATCGACTGGTGCGTATCGACTGGTGCGTATCGACTGGTGCGTATCGACTGGTGCGTATCGACTGGTGTTTATCTACTGGTGCGTATCGTCTGGTGTTTATCTACTGGTGCGTATCGTCTGGCGTTTATCTACTGGTGCGTATCGTCTGGTGTTTATCTACTGGTGCGTATCGTCTGGTGTTTATCTACTGGTGCGTATCGTCTGGTGTTTATCTACTGGTGCGTATCGTCTGGTGTTTATCTACTGGTGCGTATCGTCTGGTGCGTATCGTCTGGTGCGTATCGTCTGGTGCGTATCGACTGGTGCGTATCGACTGGTGCGTATCGACTGGTGCGTATCGACTGGTGCGTATCGACTGGTGCGTATCGACTGGTGCGTATCGTCTGGTGCGTATCGTCTGGTGCATATCGTCTGGTGCGTATCGACTGGTGCATATCGTCTGGTGCGTATCGACTGGTGTTTGTTACCTTGCTGTGAGGCCTTGATCACACGTACTTCCGCGATGGCGCTGACAGAGTAGGTTCCAGTGTAGGCATTACAGGTGTACGAACCCTCATCCAATGGCTGCACATTATTCAGGATCAGAGTACCATCTGATGACAACTGGACACGCCCCCCGTCTGGACGCACTGGAACACCGTTTCTAAGGAATATGTGGATGAAATGGATAGGTGGAGGAATGGAGAGGCGGAGGAAAAGATGTGTGTTGTGATATCCACAGTGTGTGTGTGTGTGTTGTGATATCCACAGTGTGTGTGTTGTGATATCCACAGTGTGTGTGTTGTGATATCCACAGTGTGTGTGTGTGTTGTGATATCCACAGTGTGTGTGTGTGTTGTGATATCCACAGTGTGTGTGTGTGTTGTGATATCCACAGTGTGTGTGTTGTGATATCCACAGTGTGTGTGTGTGGGTGTGTTGTGATATCCACAGTGTGTGTGTTGTGATATCCACAGTGTGTGTGTGTGTTGTGATATCCACGGTGTGTGTGTGTGTTGTGATATCCACAGTGTGTGTGTTGAGATATCCACAGTGTGTGTGTGTGGGTGTGTTGTGATATCCACAGTGTGTGTGTTGTGATATCCACAGTGTGTGTGTGTGTTGTGATGAGAGGCTCTGAAACAGAACAATCAGAGCTTGATGTCCCACCTGGACCAACCCACGTTGAAGTTGTCCCCAGAAACCACACAGGGAAGCAGGGCTGTGCTGCCTTGAGACACCTGGACATTGTTGGGGGCTGTGGTGATTCTCAGGTCCCCTGTGAAACGGAAACAATTGTATAACTCATTAATTCATCAATTATTTCCTATTAAGAATGGGCTTTATTTGCACACATTAGATGAAAGGATACTTTACAATAGACGGGTCACCTTGTACTTTGAGCGTAAGCGATCTTTCCTCAAGCTGTTGATCGTTGGTGCCAGAACAGGTGTAGATCCCTGAGTCACCTGACTTCAGCTGGCCAATCACTAGGGTCCCATCCGGTTTCTGAATATGTCTGCACAGTAACAATCCAATAAACAAATGGAGTGACATCACCAAGTCACAGTTATACATGAGACGGCAACAGCCAATCACAGTTGGTATGAGTTGGTGTGAATGTGGATATAACTTTACTGCAATAGAATTAATTATATGATAGATTATAGCAAAACGTGTCCTTTTGTCTCTTGCACATTGGCAGACAGGAATATGTCATTTTGATCTCAAGATTGGTTGCCAAAAATCATGAGATAAATGAGCTTCTGTAATCACAAGAGAAAAAACCTCTAACCAACTTTTCTAAAGTTAATCTGGTGAGTTGTAACCATAGTTACAGACAATAGATAGTTATAGATATATAGAAATACAGATAAATATACAGATAATAAAAAGTTAATGTGTTGAGTTGTAACCCTAGTTAGATAGATAGAATAGATAGTTATATAAAGACATATAATAGATAACAGATAGTTATATAAAGACATATAATAGATAGTTATAGATATATAGATAATAGATAGTTATATAAAGACATATAATAGATAGTTATAGATATAGATAACAGATAGTTATTTAAAGACATATCATAGATAGTTAATTTGGTGAGTTACAGATAATAGATAGTTATAGATATACAGATAGTTATAGATATACAGATAATAGATAGTTAATGTGTTGAGTTGTAACCCTAGTTAGATAGATAAAATAGATAGTTATATAAAGACATATAATAGATAGTTATAGATATATAGATAATAGATAGTTAATTTGGTGAGTTACAGATAATAGATAGTTATAGATATATAGATAATAGACAGTTAATTTGGTGAGTTGTAACACTAATTAAAGATAGATAGTTATAGATATATAGATAATAGATAGTTAATTTGGTGAGTTGTAACACTAATTAAAGATAGATAGTTATAGATATATAGATAATAGATAGTTAGATATACAGATAATAGATGAACATTCATGTTACCTGGCAGAGTTGAGCGGCTTTCCTCCTTTAGTCCAGTGGATGATGACGGATGAGAGGGCTGAGGAGGGAACGATCCTGCAGGGAAGTCTGACCGTCTGTCCTGCCTTCCCCCCCACAAAGGATGAGCCTGACCGGTCAATTTTGAACCTAACACATACACACAGATGAAGACATGATGTGTGTGTGTGTGTGTGTGTGTGTGTGTGTGTGTGTGTGTGTGTGTGTGTGTGTCTTCCTACCTGGGTGATGCCGGGCGCTGAGGTACTGATGGCAGAATAAGTTCTGTCCCTGTCGTGTCCACCCCATCCTGGTGAACATTTCCTGAGGTGTCCTGGACTTCCTGTGTCCTAGACACACCCTCTGTGACACACACACACACACATCATGACTAGACCTAAGAACCCAACAAGCATAGAAAAACTATTTACCAGCCACATAAGACATTACCTGAAACGCCCAGGTAAATGTATCGGTGATCTCTGTCACGGCCGCGTGTTGCCACGCACAGCAACCAACCAGAGTCTGCCATAGTCAAAGGGCCCACCAACAGGGAACCATTAGGCTCCTGGTGATGCCTGGGGGAAACATTTGACGGTTGCACCCAGTTATAACACACCTTTAACAGCAGGGACCAGATCGTGACTGTGCACTACTGCACTATTGTGCTCTACTAACCTGGAGGAAGTCAGAGGAACCCCATCCTCCATCCAATCTACCTGGACTGTAGAGGACGGAGGAGGAGACACTCTGCAGGGCAACACCACAGTCTGGCCCACCAGGGCTTCCACAGTAGATGGATCAGAGTGATCAATCTTTACCCCCCGTGGCTCGGTCAAGCTGCAGGAGGGGAGGGGTGGGGGGTCGAGATGGAGCAAGAGAGAGAGAGAGAGAGAAAGAGAGATGGACAGAGGGAAAGAAAGAGTGAAAGAAAAAGCGAGGAAGAGGAAGCCAAAATATATGGTGAAAGAAAGAGCGAGGAAGAGGAAGCCATAGAAAAAGTGAATGAAAAAGCGAGGATCAGGAAGCCAAAGATAGGGTGAAAGAAAGATACAAAGGGAAAGAAAAAGTAAAAAGATGTCAAAAGTAAGGAGGGAAGGAAGAGAAAGAGAGCAGGAAGGGTTCGGGAGAACAGAAGACAGATAAAAGTCACTTTATGCTTGATACTTTTGGCAACAGTTGGTCCAGCACTTAGTTACCAAAGCTAAGCATAAAGTTTAGCCTGCTTCAACTAGGCTTCAGTCAGTCAGAGAGCTTAGAGGCATCATAGAAATAGTTATTGAAACCATAGTAGTTTGATATTCTATTTCTATGTGAGACAGAGAGGTTTGAGAGAAGGCTGACATAACTGTAACACAAGAACCATATTAGGTGAAATGTTCTACAGATGCATTGTCTTCAATTGATCATCTTACTCATGCAGGAAATTATGGAGATGTTTTGAAAGTTGGTTATCAACAATTTATATGATGAAACTTGATATTCGCTAATGAAAAATGAAACTAATATGCACAGCTAACCCTGCTCCAGGATTTGTGTGAACTTTCTCAAGAAGATAATGCATCTGAAGTACCAGACAAGTTGTGACAATTGGGATGATGTCATTAAATAAAATTGTGTAATGCAAAAATATGTGTAGCATCACATCTGAACATAACAGTTTGATTGGATGAATGAAGAGCCCCAAGTCCCGGATAAGATCAAAATCAACCAATGATTCAGCTGATTGGCAAAAGATATCAAGCAGGACACACGAAGACAGGAGGGTGGACGGACACATCTAAAAATGTCATTGGATGCTGGAGAAGCTTAGCAGACCAGTACCCTGTGTGTATTAAAGATGAAAAAGGGCAACGAGACAGACGGAAAGAAATGTGGAGCGTCACACAGAGGACTTTATTAGTTTGACTGAAAGACATCACGAGTTTGACCGGATGACATCGGAGATGACATGAAACCTGTAGACACAGCTGTAACACAATAGTGATAACACAGTAGTGGTAACACAGCAGTGATAAAACAGTGAAAACACAGCATTGGTAACACAGTGGAAACACAGCAGTGGTAACACAGTGGTAACACAATAGTGATAACACAGTAGTGGTAACACAGCAGTGATAAAACAGTGAAAACACAGCATTGGTAACACAATGGAAACACAGCAGTGGTAACACAGTGGTAACACAGCAATGATAACACAGTAGTGGTAACACAGTGGTAACACAGCAATGATAACACAGTAGTGATAACACAGTGGAAACACAGCAGTGGTAACACAGTAGTGGTAACACATGGGTAACACAGCAGTGATAACACAGCAGTAGTAACACAGTGGTAACACAGCAATGATAACACAGTAGTGGTAACACAGTGGTAACACAGCAGTGGTAACACAGTAGTGATAACACAGCAGTGGTAACACAGTAGAAACACAGCAGTGGTAACACAGTGGAAACACAGCAGTGGTAACACAGCAGTAGTAACACAGTGGAAACAAAGCAGTGATAACACAGTGGAAACACAGCAGTGGTAACACAGCAGTAGTCACACAGTGGAAACAAAGCAGTGATAACACAGTGGTAACACAGCAGTAGTAACACAGCAGTGGTAACACAGTGGAAACACAGAAGGTGTAACACAGCAGTGATAACACAGTAGTGGTAACACAGTGGTAACACAGCAGTGGTAACACAGTGGTAACACAGCAGTGGTAACACAGTGGTAACACAGCAGTGATAACACAGTAGTGGTAACACAGTGGTAACACAGCAGTGGTAACACAGTGGTAACACAATAGTGATAACACAGTAGTGGTAACACAGCAGTGATAACACAGTGGTAAAACAGTGAAAACACAGCAGTGGTAACACAGTGGAAACACAGCAGTGGAAACATAGCAGTGATAACACAGTGGTAACACAGCAGTGGTAACACAGTGGTAACACAGCAGTGATAACACAGCAGTGATAACACAGTGGAAACACAGCAGTAGTAACACAGTGATAACACAGCAGTGGTAACACAGCAGTAGAACAGCAGTGATAACACAGTAGTGGTAACACAATAGTAACACAGCAGTAGTAACACAGCAGTGGTAAAACAGTAGTAACACCGCAGTTGTAACACAGTAGTAACACAGCAGTAGTAACACAGCGGTAACACAGTAGTAACACAGCAGTGACGTGCCACTAGAACAACACAATCACCTACCTACAAGCGACACACAGGAGAGGAGGCGGCTGGAGGGACACGACTACACAGAGAAAGTTTAGAGAGCACATTCCACCATGGTCGGCATGTCTGGGACTAGTCCAAATAAAAGTTCTGAAAAGGATATACCTGCGCAAGCGTGTGTGTGTGTGTGTGTGTGTGGTCTGTGCATGTAAGGAGTGTAAGTGAGTGCATGTGTGTGTGTAGTGTGTGTGTAGCAGAGGTGGGACAAAGTCATTGTTATGCAAGTCACAAGTAAGTCTCAAGTCTTTGCACTCGAGTCCCGAGTCAAGTCGAGTCAAAGATGAGGCAAGTCCCGAGTCGAGTCACAAGTCAAAGCCAACAAGTCTCAAGTCGAGTCCAAAGTCCTACCATTTTAGTTTCGAGTCATTTCAAGTCATCTTACCACAGAAATAAAATGTATACAAATCATGTATGTCTGTAAGATTTGTATTTATTTAAACCTCTTTTTATACAATGACATTAATCAAATGCAGTAAAAAACAGAAAATTTAATTTCACAAAAAATGCTTGTATTTCAACAGCATATTGCACTAGAACAATGCACAGCAACTTCAGTCCTGTATTGTATTGACCTTAGGGCTGGACGATATGGCAAAATTTTATATCACGATATATTTCTTAATTTCGGTCGATACGACATAATTCCGATATCAATATGAACAATATAAGAGCCTCAGAAAAATTGCCTTGAACACCCACAACGGATGTCTGTACCTACAATCTTCTGAAAAATACATTAGCCAAGTCTTTTGAGCCTCCTCCTATAAAACTAAATAATATTTTAGAAATAAAACGGTACAAATAAATTAAAGTACACCTTTTATTTGATTTTAACCTTTATACAAACAAGAAAAGTCAAATAACCAATTTGACTCTGAGACTGACCTTATTAATATATTTAACTTTAAACAATAACATAGGCTGATTATATTATTCTTTACACAAAACTTCTTGGAACAAAACTTGTTCTATAAACATATCGTTTAACGTTGGTGAACATGTTAGACAATGAAGAGGTGAGTTCATGAGTTCGCTACGTGACCGTGGATTTAGAGAAGCTCATGAACGCGCATGTTGCTATCGGTCGCAACATGCTCAGAGAATGAGAGTGCTCAAAAGCGCATGTTCATCATGACGTCATGGGCCAGTCAACGCGGAAGATCCAAGCTCCATGTTGGCTTTATGCGCTTTTGAGCCTCTCATTCTCCGGCACATTTAGATCACGCTGAAACCTGAAGTTTATCAGATCTCTTAAACTTGCCGTGTTGGAGATCAGCAAAAATATTGAAATATCTAAAATGTGTTTAGAAATCATATCACCGGTATTGATTTTTTTTTACCGCGATATATATTGATATTGAATTATTGTCCAGCCCTAACCTCATATTGCAAAACAGTTTAACTTTCAAATAGACATGGGTCCTTTTAGCCTGAACTTTTTTAAACATGTCATTAATAAAATCCTCACTCCTCAAAATGATCACTTCTGAAAAAATGGACCAACCTGATAATATAATTGGAATGACTCCATAGAGACGTGTGTGTGTGTGCGTGTGAGCGTGCCCGTGCGCAGCTCCGTCTGTAATCTTCGACCCGCATGTTTTGCAAATTGCAACTCTTTTTTTGTCGACTACCTCGTAATTTTTATAGCCAAACGAAACTATATTCGGTATCATTTTGCCAACTGGCGCGTTGTTGCTTGTGCTTCATTGGTTGTCTTGCAATGTGCCTGCTTAGATGCTGTCTAATCAAAACAACGTGGGACTACAGTGATTGGATGTCGAATCAAAACAACGTGGGACTACAGTGATTGGATGTCGAATCAAAACAACGTGGGACTACAGTGATTGGATGTCGAATCAAAACAACGTGGGACTACAGTGATTGGATGTCGAATCAAAACAACGTGGGACTACAGTGATTGGATGTCGAATCAAAACAACGTGGGACTACAGTGATTGGATGTCCAATCAAAACAACGTGGGACTACAGTGATTGGATGTCCAATCAAAACAACGTGGGACTACAGTGATTGGATGTCGTGCAGGCAGCGCGCGTGCTCTCTGCATGCATTTTTTTCACAGATGCAGATAAACTGCGCGGCCGTGTGAACATTTTCTTCCCCAGTTTTCATGGGAAGTAGCAAGTCTTCTCGAGTCAAAAGGCGCAAGTCCAAGTGAAGTCACGAGTCATTGATGTTCAAGTCCAAGTCGAGTTGCAAGTCTTTGTAGATTTTGTCGAGTCGAGTCTGAAGTCATCAAATTCATGACTTGAGTCTGACTCGAGTCTAAGTCACATGACTCGAGTCCACACCTCTGGTGTGTAGTGTGTGTGTGTGTGTGTGTGTGTGGTCTGTGTGCGGTGTATGTAAGGAGTGTAAGTGAGTGCATGTGTGTGTGTAGTGTGTGTGCGGAATGTGTTTGCATCGTGTGTGTAGTGTATGTGTGCGTGGTGTATGCATGGTGTGTGTGTAGTGTGTGTGCGGTGTGTGTGTGTGAAGTGTGTGTGTGTAGTGTGTGTGTAGTGTGTGTGCGGTGTGTGTGTGTGTGTGTAGTGTGTGTGTGCGGTGTGTGTGTGTAGTGTGTGTGTGTGTAGTGTGTGTGTGTGTAGTGTGTGTGTGTAGTGTGTGTGTAGTGTGGTTGTGTAGTGTGTGTGTGTAGTGTGTGTGTGTGTAGTGTGTGTGTGAAGTGTGTGTGTAGTGTGTGTGTGTGTAGTGTGTGTGTGTAGTGTGTGTGTGTGTAGTGTGTGTGTGTGTGTGTAGTGTGTGTGCATGTTGTGTGTAGTGTGTGTGTGTGTGTGTGTAGTGTGTGTGTGTAGTGTGTGTGCATGTTGTGTGTGTGTGTGTGTGTGTAGTGTGTATAGTGTGTGTGTAGTGTGTGTGTGTAGTGTGTGTGTGTGTGTAGTGTGTGCGTGTGTGTATGTAGTGTGTGTGTGTGTGTGTGTAGTGTGTGTGCATGTTGTGTGTAGTGTGTGTGTGTGTGTGTGTGTGTAGTGTGTGTGTGTGTGTAGTGTATGTGTGTAGTGTGTGTAGTGTGTGTGTGTGTGTGTGTGTGTGTGTGGGTGTGTGTGTGTGTGTGTGTATGTGTGTGTAGTGTGTAGTGTGTGTGTGTGTGTGTGTGTGTCTCCTGGCTGTGGCATGTTGTTATGCTCCTCTGTTGTTTTGCTCTCAGGATCCTTCTGAGGGGAGAAGCAGTGCGACCCAGCGGTGGGCGACAGCGGGGCGGGGCATCAGGGGTGGGCGAGGCTCCCCCTAGTGGCAGGGCGCGGCCGGACGGCCCAGTCGGGCCTCAGCATCTTACCTCGATGCGGGATGGGTGTTCTGCGGAGTGTTGGGTGCGGGGCGGCGGGGGCGGACATGGACCCTGGCCAGGTGGGCGTGGCTGGCAGCACTGGACCCCATGCGGCTCCCTGTGGTGCCCCCTGAGCCGCCGCGAGGCACCGTGAAAACCCCAATCAGGCCGTTGCCCGGGCCCGGCTGGTGGGCGTGACTTGTCCGGCTGACCAGAGCACCTGGGCATGTACGCTGGCACTCGTCAAGGGTTGGGAAGTTATTACTGTTGCCATGGCAGCCGCCGAACCAGAAGTGGGAGCATTTGGAGGCAACAATGTCGTAGAAGAAGCGACCCGTCCAATCACTGCAGGAGCCTGCTGCATTTGGCAGAGAGCAGGTGGTTCTAGGAACTACAGAGGGAAGAAATAACATGTTTTTTCATATTATTTCAGATCATTTTTTATATTAATGTAATTAAGGCTAGTCTTGGTACAGTGTATATACCAAATACCAGGATATTTAGCGTCAGGGACTGATGATACTACTTTTTAGATTTTTTTACATGTGATTTTTTGCGACTGCATTTTTTATAAATACATGCAGAAGTTGATCAATTCATAATTTCATCAGTCACAACGTTCGTAGATTAGCAGCGGGTCGAACAGTTTATGGCTCGGTTGTGAGGGGTCCCTGATAATGCCACACGCTCTCCACAGACAGCGCTTGGGCAGGAAATCTTTGGTGGGACGCTGGACACCAACTAAGTCCTGTGTGGTTGTCACCACCTGTTGCAGGGACTTCCGGTCAGCCGTTGTACCAGACTGTGGCACGGTTGGTCAGAATGCTCTCAACCGTGCAGCGGTAAAAGTTGCTGAAAGGATGCTAGACAGGCCTTCTTTAACTTCCTTAAAAAGTACAGGGCTGTAGTGTTGAAAGACCAGGAGAGATCGTTGGAGATGTAGACACCCATGAATTTGAAGCTGGCCACATGTGCCACTGTGGTCCCATCAATGATACCCCAGTATCATATGTGAAGAGGGAGTACAAGAGTGGGCTAAGCACAGAGCCTTGTGGTACACATGCGTTCAGGGTCAGGGTGGAGGTGGTGAGGTTGTCCAACCCAACACACTGAGGTCTGTTAGTTAGGAAAGCCAGAGTTCAGTTGCAAAGAGAGGGTCTGATCCTATTTGGTAACCAGCCTAGAGATGACTGTGTTGATTCCTGAGCTGAAGTCTATGAACAGCATCCTCACCTAAGTTTTGGTATTGTCCAGGTGTGTCAGGGCAGAGTGGACGGTTGTGGAGATGTAGAGCTCAGTACACCTGTTAGGCAAACTGATGTGGGTCCAGAGTTGATGGGAGGCAGGACTTAAAGTGAGCCGAGACTTTCGAAGCACTTCATGATTGTGGGAGTGAGCCAACCGGTCAAAGTCATATAGGCATGACACAGTCAACTGCTTTGGCACTGGCACAATGGTTGTGGTCTTTTGGGGACAACCGCTTGGGACAGTGACACGTTGAATATATCTGTGAAGACCCCAGCCAGCTGACCAGCACATGGTCTGAGCACACGGCCAGGAACACCATCAGGACCAGCCGCCTTGCGTGTGTTCACGCTGCTGAGTGCAGAAGATACCTCCAAAAAGGACAGACTGAAGGGGGTGATAGCCGAGGTGAGTTCCAATTTTATGGCTGGGACTTTGTTGTCCCTGTCGAAGCTCAATCATAATGGAGACATCAGTAGCTGAGGGGGTAAGGTGCCTTGGTCTGTAGTCAGTGATTAGTAGTTATGCAAATAATTTTAACATTCAGAGAAGAAATTTGCAGTTTGTTTATTTCTTATGAATGCTTTTTTTGCATGCTGGTAATACCATAAACCCTATGATGGAAAGAGGGTACAGTAAGAATATCTGGATAGCAGCCAACCCTAATTAGGGCAGTGACTCTGTGGCCGGGCTGTTTCCGTCGTTCCTCCCTTACCATTATAGGGAGGGGTCGGGCAGCCCTCTCCATCGGGCCCCGTGGCAACGGACATGCGGTCGTAGCAACAGCCATAAGTAGTGTGGCGACACTCATTACTGTTCTCTGCTGGAAGGACAGGAGCAGCCTGAGGTTAGGAGAGAGGAAGGGAGAAAAGTAGGGCAGGGGAGTAGGGAGGGAGAGAGAGAGAGAGAGAGAGAGAGAGAGAGGGAAAATTAGGCCAGTGGAGTAGGGAGAGAGAGAGGAAGGTTGAGAGTAGGACAGTGGAGTAGGGAGAGAGAGAGAGAGAGAGAGAGAGAGAGAGGAAAATTAGGCCAGTGGAGTAGGGAGAGAGAGAGAGACAGAGAGAGAGGGAGAAAAGTAGGACAGGGGAGTAGAGAGAGAGAGAGAGAGAGAGGGAGAAAAGTAGGGCAGTGGAGTAGGGAGAGAGAGAGAGAGAGAGAGAGAGGGAGAAAAGTAGGACAGGGGAGTAGGAGAGAGAGAGAGAGAGAGAGAGAAAAGTAGGGCAGTGGGTAGGGAGAGGAGAGAGAGAGAGAGAGAGAGGGAGGGAGGGAGAAAAGTAGGGCAGTGGAGTAGGGAGAGAGAAAAAAGTTACTCAGTGTTACTACGTTGTTACTACGGTGTTACTAGGGTGTTACTAGGGTGTTACTAGGGTGTTACTACAGTGTTACTATGCGTAAAATACAGCGTAATGGGTTTTTATCAACTTGCTCACGAATGTCATCTCCTGTTGTTCCTGGGATAGTTCCTTTATAAATGTCCCAGCATGCACCTTGTTCTCTAAAGGAAAGCAAGTTCCACTTGCATGCATAACCGATTATATCATTTTTAGTGAAACTTTACCACACGCGACATTGTAGCGTATTTTAGACATTTTAGCAATAGTGGCTAGTGGTACAGTCTTGAGAGACAGCGCGCGATAGTAAGATTACGTTATTGTGGGGGCTTAAAATGGGTCCTATGAGATCAATCAGAATCATAAAGACATGTGGTCTAGAGTGGTCCAGAGGTTATGGCCAATATCAGAATCATAAAGACATGTGGTCTAGAGTGGTCCAGAGGTTATGGTCACTATCAGAATCATAAAGACATGTGGTCTAGAGTGGTCCAGAGGTTATGGGCACTATCAGAATCATAAAGACATGTGGTCTAGAGTGGTCCAGAGGTTATGGTCAATATCAGAATCATAAAGACATGTGGTCTAGAGTGGTCCAGAGGTTATGGTCACTATCAGAATCATAAAGACATGTGGTCTAAAGGTGGAGTATAATGATAGAGATTAAGGGTGGAGGATTAAGGAAAAGGATCGAATATAAGGGTGGACGATAAGGGTGGATGATGGAATATAAGGGTGGATGATGGAATATAAGGGTGGATGATGGAATATAAGGGTGGATGATGGAATATAAGGGTGGAGGATGGATTATAAGGGTGGATGATGGAATATAAGGGTGGATGATGGAATATAAGGGTGGATGATGGAATATAAGGGTGGAGGATGGAATATAAGGGTGGATGATGGAATATAAGGGTGGAGGATGGAATATAAGGGTGGATGATGGAATATAAGGGTGGAGGATGGAATATAAGGGTGGATGATGGAATATAAGGGTGGATGATGGAATATAAGGGTGGAGGATGGAATATAAGGGTGGAGGATGGAATATAAGGGTGGATGATGGAATATAAGGGTGGAGGATAAGGGTGGATGATAAGGGTGGATGATGGAATATAAGGGTGGATGATAAGGGTGGAAGATGGAATATAAGGGTGGAGGATAAGGGTGGATGATAAGGGTGGAAGATGGAATATAAGGGTGGATGATGGAATATAAGGGTGGAGGATAAGGGTGGATGATAAGGATGGAAGATGGAATATAAGGGTGGAAGATGGAATATAAGGGTGGAGGATGGAATATAAGGGTGGAGGATGGAATATAAGGGTGGATGATGGAATATAAGGGTGGATGATAAGGGTGGAAGATGGAATATAAGGGTGGAAGATGGAATATAAGGGTGGAAGATGGAATATAAGGGTGGATGATGGAATATAAGGGTGGATGATGGAATATAAGGGTGGATGATGGAATATAAGGGTGGATGATGGAATATAAGGGTGGATGATGGAATATAAGGGTGGATGATGGATGATGGAATATAAGGGTGGAGGATGGAATATAAGGGTGGAGGATGGAATATAAGGGTGGATGATGGAATATAAGGGTGGAGGATGGAATATAAGGATGGAGGATAAGGGTGGATGATGGATGATATAAGGGTGGATGATGGAATATAAGGGTGGAGGATGGAATATAAGGGTGGATGATGGAATATAAGGGTGGAGGATGGAATATAAGGGTGGATGATGGATGGAGGATGGAATATAAGGGTGGATGATGGAATATAAGGGTGGAGGATGGAATATAAGGGTGGATGATGGAATATAAGGGTGGATGATGGAATATAAGGGTGGAGGATGGAATATAAGGGTGGATGATGGAATATAAGGGTGGATGATGGAATATAAGGGTGGAGGATAAGGGTGGATATAAGGGTGGATGATGGAATATAAGGGTGGATGATGGAATATAAGGGTGGATGGATGTGGATGATAAGGGTGGATGATGGAATATAAGGGTGGAGGATGGAATATAAGGGTGGATGATGGAATATAAGGGTGGAGGATGGAATATAAGGGTGGATGATGGAATATAAGGGTGGATGATGGAATATAAGGGTGGATGGAATATAAGGGTGGATGATGGATAAGGGTGGATGATAAGGGTGGAAGATGGAATATAAGGGTGGATAAGGTGGATGATAAGGGTGGAAGATGGAATATAAGGGTGGGATGATATAAGGGTGGAAGATGGAATATAAGGGTGGATGATGGAATATAAGGGTGGAAGATGGAATATAAGGGTGGATGATGGAATATAAGGGTGGATGATGGAATATAAGGGTGGATGATGGTGGATATAAGGGTGGAAGATGGAATATAAGGGTGGATGGAATATAAGGGTGGATGATAAGGGTGGAAGATGGAATATAAGGGTGGAAGATGGAATATAAGGGTGGAAGATGGGTGGATGATAAGGATGGAAGATGGAATATAAGGGTGGAAGATGGAATATAAGGGTGGAGGATGGATGGAATATAAGGGTGGAGGATGGAATATAAGGGTGGAGGATGGAATATAAGGGTGGATGATGGAATATAAGGGTGGATGATGGAATATAAGGGTGGAGGATGGAATATAAGGGTGGATGATGGAATATAAGGGTGGATGATGGAATATAAGGGTGGATGATGGAATATAAGGGTGGAGGATGGAATATAAGGGTGGATGATGGAATATAAGGGTGGAGGATGGAATATAAGGGTGGATGATGGAATATAAGGGTGGAGGATGGAATATAAGGGTGGATGATGGAATATAAGGGTGGAGGATGGAATATAAGGGTGGAGGATGGAATATAAGGGTGGATGATGGAATATAAGGGTGGAGGATGGAATATAAGGGTGGAGGATAAGGGTGGATGATAAGGGTGGATGATGGAATATAAGGGTGGATGATGGAATATAAGGGTGGAGGATGGAATATAAGGGTGGATGATGGAATATAAGGGTGGAGGATGGAATATAAGGGTGGATGATGGGTGGACGGATGGATGATGGAATATAAGGGTGGAGGATGGAATATAAGGGTGGAGGATGGAATATAAGGGTGGAGGATGGAATATAAGGGTGGATGATGGAATATAAGGGTGGAGGGTGGAGGGTGGATGATGGAATATAAGGGTGGAGGATGGTGGATATAAGGGTGGAAGATGGAATATAAAGGGTGGATGATGGAATATAAGGGTGGAGGATAAGGGTGGATGATGAGGTGGAAGATGGAATATAAGGGTGGATGATGGAATATAAGGGTGGATGATGGAATATAAGGGTGGATGATGGAATATAAGGGTGGAGGATGGAATATAAGGGTGGAGGATAAGGGTGGATGATAAGGGTGGAAGATGGAATATAAGGGTGGATGATGGAATATAAGGGTGGAGGATAAGGGTGGATGATAAGGTTGGAAGATGGAATATAAGGGTGGATGATGGAATATAAGGGTGGAGGATGGATAAGGGTGGATGATAAGGTTGGAAGATGGAATATAAGGGTGGAGGATGGAATATAAGGGTGGAGGATGGAATATAAGGGTGGAGGATGGAATATAAGGGTGGAGGATGGAATATAAGGGTGGAGGATGGAATATAAGGGTGGAGGATGGAATATAAGGGTGGATGATGGAATATAAGGGTGGAGGATGGAATATAAGGGTGGAGGATGGAATATAAGGGTGGAGGATGGAATATAAGGGTGGAGGATGGAATATAAGGGTGGATGATGGAATATAAGGGTGGAGGATAAGGGTGGATGATAAGGTTGGAAGATGGAATATAAGGGTGGATGATGGAATATAAGGGTGGAGGATAAGGGTGGATGATAAGGTTGGAAGATGGAATATAAGGGTGGAGGATGGAATATAAGGGTGGAGGATGGAATATAAGGGTGGAGGATGGAATATAAGGGTGGAGGATGGAATATAAGGGTGGAGGATGGAATATAAGGGTGGATGATGGAATATAAGGGTGGAGGATGGAATATAAGGGTGGAGGATGGAATATAAGGATGATGGAATATAAGGGTGGAGGATGGAATATAAGGGTGGATGATGGAATATAAGAGGATGGAATATAAGGGTGGATGATGGAATATAAGGGTGGAGGATGGAATATAAGGGTGGAGGATGGAATATAAGGGTGGAGGATGGAATATAAGGGTGGAGGATGGAATATAAGGGTGGAGGATGGAATATAAGGGTGGAGGATGGAATATATAAGGGTGGAGGATGGAATATAGGGTGGAGGATGGAATATAAGGGTGGAGGATGGAATATAAGGGTGGAGGATGGAATATAAGGGTGGAGGATGGAGGGTGGATGATGGAATATAAGGGTGGAGGATGGAATATAAGGGTGGAGGATGGAATATAAGGGTGGAGGATGGAATATAAGGGTGGATGATGGAATATAAGGGTGGAGGATGGAATATAAGGGTGGATGATGGAATATAAGGGTGGAGGATGGAATATAAGGGTGGAGGATGGAATATAAGGGTGGATGATGGAATATAAGGGTGGAGGATGGAATATAAGGGTGGAGGATAAGGGTGGAGGATAAGGGTGGAAGATGGAATATAAGGGTGGATGATGGAATATAAGGGTGGAGGATAAGGGTGGATGATGAGGGTGGAAGATGGAATATAAGGGTGGATGATGGAATATAAGGGTGGATGATGGAATATAAGGGTGGATGATGGAATATAAGGGTGGAGGATGGAATATAAGGGTGGAGGATAAGGGTGGATGATAAGGGTGGAAGATGGAATATAAGGGTGGATGATGGAATATAAGGGTGGTGGAGGGTGGGATAAGGTTGGAAGATGGAATATAAGGGTGGATGATGGAATATAAGGGTGGAGGATGGAATATAAGGGTGGAAGATGGAATATAAGGGTGGAGGATGGAATATAAGGGTGGAGGATGGAATATAAGGGTGGAGGATGGAATATAAGGGTGGAGGATGGAATATAAGGGTGGAGGATGGAATAAGGGTGGATGATGGAATATAAGGGTGGAGGATGGAGGGTGGATGATGGAATATAAGGGTGGAGGATGGAATATAAGGATGGAATATGGATGATGGAATATAAGGGTGGAGGATGGAATATAAGGGTGGATAAGGGTGGATATAAGGGTGGAAGATGGAATATAAGGGTGGATGATGGAATATAAGGGTGGAGATGGAATGGGTGGAGATGGATATAAGGGGTGGATGATGGAATATAAGGTGGATGATGGAATATAAGGGTGGAGGATAAGGGTGGATGATAAGGTTGGAAGATGGAATATAAGGGTGGAGGATGGAATATAAGGGTGGAGGATGGAATATAAGGGTGGATGATGGAATATAAGGGTGGAGGATGGAATATAAGGGTGGAGGATGGAATATGATGGAATATAAGGGTGGATGATGGAATATAAGGGTGGAGGATGGAATGGATGATAAGGAGTGGATGATAAGGGTGGAGGATGGAATATAAGGGTGGATGATGGAATATAAGGGTGGAGGATAAGGGTGGATATAAGGGTGGAAGATGGAATATAAGGGTGGAGGATGGAATATAAGGGTGGAGGATGGAATATAAGGGTGGATGGAATATAAGGGTGGAGGATGGAATATAAGGGTGGAGGATGGAATATAAGGGTGGAGGATGGAATATAAGGGTGGATGATGGAATATAAGGGTGGATGATGGAATATAAGGTGGAGGATGGAATATAAGGGTGGAGGATGGAATATAAGGGTGGAGGATGGAATATAAGGGTGGAGGATGGAATATAAGGGTGGATGATGGAATATAAGGGTGGAGGATGGAGGTTGGAAGATGGAATATAAGGGTGGATGATGGAATATAAGGAGTGGAGGATGGAATGATAAGGTTGGATGATGGAATATAATATGGGTGAGATGACGGAACATATAAGGAGTGGCGGATGATGAATATATGGGATGGATGCGGATGGAACATATGGCGGAGATGATAAGAATATATGGGTGACGATGGAACATATGCGGACGACAGGATGGAATATAAGGGTGGAGGATAAGGGTGGATGATAAGGGTGGAAGATGGAATATAAGGGTGGATGATGGAATATAAGGGTGGAGGATAAGGGTGGATGATGAGGGTGGAAGATGGAATATAAGGGTGGATGATGGAATATAAGGGTGGAGGATGGAATATAAGGGTGGATGATGGAATATAAGGGTGGAGGATGGAATATAAGGGTGGAGGATAAGGGTGGATGATAAGGGTGGAAGATGGAATATAAGGGTGGAGGATGGAATATAAGGGTGGAGGATGGGATGATAAGGCTGGAAGATGGATAAGGGTGGATGATGGAACATAAGGGTGGATGATAAGTGGTGATGATAAGGTTGGAAGATGGAATATAAAGGGTGGAGGATGGAATATAAGGGTGGAGGATGGAATATAAGGGTGGATGATGGAATATATGGTGGAGGATGGAATATAAGGGAGGGCAGAGGATGGAATATAAGGTAGATGATAGAATATAAGTGAATATATGGTGGAGGATGGAATATAAGAGGTGGATGATGGAATATAAGGGTGGAGGATGGAGGGTGGATGATGGGGTGGAAGATGGAATATAAGGGTGGATGATGGAATATAAGGGTGGATGATGGAATATGATGGAATATAAGGGTGGAGGATGGAATATAAGGGTGGAGGATGGAATATAAGGGTGGAGGATGGAATATAAGGGTGGAGGATGGAATATAAGGGTGGAGGATGGAATATAAGGTGGATGATGGAATATAAGGGTGGAGGATGGAATAAGGGTGGATGATGGAATATAAGGGGAGATGGAATATAAGGGTGGATGATGGAATATAAGGGTGGAGGATGGAATATAAGGGTGGAGGATGGAATATAAGGGTGGATGATGGAATATAAGGGTGGAGGATGGAATATAAGGGTGGAGGATAAGGGTGGATGATAAGGGTGGAAGATGGAATATAAGGGTGGATGATGGAATATAAGGGTGGGGATGGTGAATATAGGGTGGAAGATGGAATATAAGGGTGGATGATGGAATATAAGGGTGGATGATGGAATATAAGGGTGGATGATGGAATATAAGGGTGGAGGATGGAATATAAGGGTGGAGGATAAGGGTGGATGATAAGGGTGGAAGATGGAATATGGGGTGGATGATGGAATATAAGGGTGGAGGATAAGGGTGGATGATAAGGTTGGAAGATGGAATATAAGGGTGGATGATGGAATATAAGGGTGGAGGATAAGGGTGGATGATAAGGTTTGGAAGATGGAATATAAGGGTGGAGGATGGAATATAAGGGTGGAGGATGGAATATGAGGGTGGAGGAGAGGGTGGAGGATGGAATATAAGGGGGTGGATGGAAAGAAGGGTGGATGATGGAATATAAGGGTGGATGATGGGTGGATGATGGAATATAAGGGTGGGATGGAATATAAGGGTGGAGGATGGTGGATGATAAGGTTGGAAGATGGAATATAAGGGTGGATGATGGAATATAAGGGTGGAGGATAAGGGTGGATGATAAGGTTGGAAGATGGAATATAAGGGTGGATGATGGAATATAAGGGTGGAGGATGGGTGGATGATAAGGTTGGAAGATGGAATATAGGGTGGAGGATGGAATATAAGGGTGGAGGATGGAATATAAGGTGGAGGATGGAATATATGGTGGAGGATGGAATATAAGGGTGGAGGATGGAATATAAGGGTGGATGATGGAATATAAGGTGGAGGATGGAATATAAGGTGGAGATGGATGGAATATAATAGAGAGATGGAATAGGGGTGGATGATGGAATATAAGGGTGGAGGATGTGGATGATAAGGGTGGAAGGATGGATGGAATATAAGGGTGGAGGGTGGATGATAAGGCTGGAAGATGGAATAAGGGTGGATGGAATATAAGGGTGGAGGATGGAATATAAGGGTGAGGATGGAATATATGGGTGGAGGATGGAATATAAGGGATGGAACATAAGGGTGGATGATGGAATATAAGGGTGGAGGATGGAATATAAGGGTGGAGGATGGAATATAAGGGTGGATGATGGAATATAAGGGTGGAGGATGGAATATAAGGGTGGATGATGGAATATAAGGGTGGAGGATGGAATATAAGGGTGGAGGATGGAATATAAGGGTGGAGGATGGAATATAAGGGTGGAGGATGGAATATAAGGGTGGAGGATGGAATATAAGGGTGGAGGATGGAATATAAGGGTGGATGATGGAATATAAGGGTGGAGGATGGAATATAAGGGTGGAGGATGGAATATAAGGGTGGAGGATGGAATATAAGGGTGGAGGATGGAATATAAGGGTGGATGATGGAATATAAGGGTGGAGGATGGAATATAAGGGTGGATGATGGAATATAAGGGTGGATGAAGGAATATAAGGGTGGAGGATGGAATATAAGGGTGGAGGATGGAATATAAGGGTGGAGGATGGAATATAAGGGTGGAGGATGGAATATAAGGGTGGATGATGGAATATAAGGGTGGATGATGGAATATAAGGGTGGATGATGGAATATAAGGATGGATGATGGAATATAAGGGTGGATGATGGAATATAAGGGTGGATGATGGAATATAAGGGTGGATGATGGAATATAAGGGTGGAGGATGGATTTGGAATTACTTGCCGTAGGAGATGGGGGGACATGTTCCCAACAACCCTGTTTGTTGAGCCCCTGAGCTGCAGTCACACCATCCCTGCAACAGCCATATCTGGCAGACAAGGTGAGAGGAAAGAATGGGGGAGAGATGGAGAGATGAGAGAAGGAGGGATAGAGGGAGGAAAGAATGGGGGAGAGATGGAGGGAAGGAAAGATAGAGGGATAAACAGTGAAGGAGGGATGGAATGTCAGAGGGAAAAACGAAGAGAGGGACAGAGGGGGGAACGGAGGGAAGATGGAGAGATGGAGAAATGAGGAGAGATGAGGAGAGATTAAGAGATGAGGAGAGATGGAGAGATGAGGAGAGATAAGGAGAAATGAGGAAAGATGGAGAGATGAGGAGAGATGGAGAGATGAGGAGAGATGAGGGAGATGGAGAGATGAGGAGAGATGGAGAGATGAGGAGAGATGAGGAGATGAGATGAGGAGAGATGGAGATGAGGAGAGATGGAGAGATGAGGAGAGATGAGGAGAGATGGAGAGATGAGAGAGATGGAGAGATGAGGAGAGATGGAGAGATGAGGAGATGGAGAGATGAGGAGAGATGGAGAGATGAGGAGAGATGGAGAGATGGAGAGAGGAGAGATGAGGAGAGATGATGAGATGAGGAGAAATGAGGAAAGATGGAGAGATGAGGAGAGATGGAGAGATGAGGAGAGATAAGGAGATGGAGAGATGAGGAGAGATAGGAGAGATGGAGAGATGAGGAAAGATGGAGAGATGAGGAGAGATGAGAGAGATGGAGAGATGAGAGAGATGAGGAGAGATGGAGAAAAGATGAGGAGAGATGAGGAGAGATGAGGAGAGATGAGGAGAGATGGAGAGATGAGGAGAGATGGAGAGATGAGGAGAGATGAGAGAGATGGAGAGATGAGGAGAAATGAGGAAAGATGAGGAGAGATGAGGAGAGATGGAGAGATGAGGAGAGATGAGGAGAGATGGAGAGATGAGGAGAGATAAGGAGATGAGAAGAGATGAGGAGATATGGAGAGATGAGGAGAGATGAGGAGTGATGGAGAGATGAGGAGAGATGGAGAGATGAGGAGAGATGGAGAGAGATGGCTATGAGTAAAATACAGTAAAACAACTATAAATTGACCTCCATAGTCGCACCTATAAACATTATACTGACTTGGACGCTTCCCACTGTTTCAGTCTATAACGAGAGGTGACTAGTACCTAGTGTGGACACAGTCATACTCCTGACAGCCCTCCCTGTAGTACCTAGTGTGGACACAGTCATACTCCTGACAGCCCTCCCTGTAGTACCTAGTGTGGACACAGTCATACTCCGGACAGCCCTCCCTGTAGTACCTAGTGTGGACACAGTCATACTCCTGACAGCCCTCCCTGTAGTACCTAGTGTGGACACAGTCATACTCCGGACAGCCCTCCCTGTAGTACCTAGTGTGGACACAGTCATACTCCTGACAGCCCTCCCTGTAGTACCTAGTGTGGACACAGTCATACTCCTGACAGCCCTCCCTGTTGGGCCCCAGAGAGGCAGTCAGTCCATCCATGCAGCACCCGTAACTGGGGGGAAACAGGAAATACAACTATATTAAGTATCATCTGGTCCGTCTACAGTAAACGGTCTATATGAAGTGTCACCTGGTCCATCTACAGTAAACTGTCCATATGAAGTATCACCTGGTCCATCTACAGTAAACTGTCTATATGAAGTATCACCTGGTCCTTCTACAGTAAACTGTCTATATGAAGTGTCATCTGGTCCGTCTACAGTAAACTGTCTATATGAAGTGTCACCTGGTCCATCTACAGTAAACTGTCTATATGAAGTATCACCTGGTCCTTCTACAGTAAACTGTCTATATGAAGTGTCACCTGGTCCTTCTACAGTAAACTGTCTATATGAAGTGTCACCTGGTCCGTCTACATTAAACTGTCTATATGAAGTGTCACCTGGTCCTTCTGCAGTAAACTGGCTATATGAAGTGTCACCTGGTCCTTCTACAGTAAACTGTCTATATGAAGTGTCACCTGGTCCTTCTACAGTAAACTGGCTATATGAAGTGTCACCTGGTCCTTCTACAGTAAACTGTCTATATGAAGTGTCACCTGGTCCTTCTACAGTAAACTGGCTATATGAAGTGTCACCTGGTCCTTCTACAGTAAACTGACTATATTAAGTGTTATCTGGCCCTTCTACAGTAAACTGTCTACATGAAGTGTCACCTGGTCCTTCTACAGTAAACTGACTATATTAAGTGTTATCTGGCCCTTCTACAGTAAACTGTCTACATGAAGTGTCACCTGGTCCTTCTACAGTAAACTGACTATATTAAGTGTTATCTGGCCCTTCTACAGTAAACTGTCTACATGAAGTGTCACCTGGTCCTTCTACAGTAAACTGTCTATATGAAGTGTCACCTGGTCCATCTACAGTAAACTGTCTATATGAAGTATCACCTGGTCCTTCTACAGTAAACTGTCTATATGAAGTGTCACCTGGTCCTTCTACAGTAAACTGTCTATATGAAGTGTCACCTGGTCCTTCTACAGTAAACTGTCTATATGAAGTGTCACCTGGTCCTTCTACAGTAAACTGTCTATATGAAGTGTCACCTGGTCCATCTACAGTAAACTGTCTATATGAAGTATCACCTGGTCCTTCTACAGTAAACTGTCTATATGAAGTGTCACCTGGTCCTTCTACAGTAAACTGTCTATATGAAGTGTCACCTGGTCCTTCTACAGTAAACTGTCTATATGAAGTGTCACCTGGTCCTTCTACAGTAAACTGTCTATATGAAGTGTCACCTGGTCCTTCTACAGTAAACTGTCTATATGAAGTGTCACCTGGTCCTTCTACAGTAAACTGTCTATATGAAGTGTCACCTGGTCCTTCTACAGTAAACTGTCTATATGAAGTGTCACCTGGTCTGGCTGCAGGCAGGCTGAACAGGACGGGGAGCCACATAGTCACGACAGCCCTCCATGTTGGGACCGAGGGCTACAGTCACACCATCCCTGCAGCACCCATACCTGACAGACAGGAAGACAGACACAGACAAGCAGACAGGCAGATAAACAGACACACAGACAGACCAATGAACAGATTGGACCAATGGTTTTAACTAAAAAAGACCCCGCCCACCTCTAAAGCTTTCCCATAATGAGAGGTAGGACTATGTTACTGCAGGGTCACATGGTGGGGGTTCAGGTGGGTGTGTTTAAGTGTTCTACCTGGTGGAGGTTCAGGTAAGTGTGTTTAAGTGTTCTACCTGGGGGTGATTCAGGTAAGTGTGTTTAAGTGTTCTACCTGGTGGAGGTTCAGGTAAGTGTGTTTAAGTGTTCTACCTGGTGGTGGTTCAGGTGGGTGTGTTTAAGTGTTCTACCTGGTGGAGGTTCAGGTAAGTGTGTTTAAGTGTTCTACCTGGTGGTGGTTCAGGTGGGTGTGTTTAAGTGTTCTACCTGGTGGTGGTTCAGGTGGGTGTGTTTAAGTGTTCTACCTGGTGGTGGTTCAGGTGGGTGTGTTTAAGTGTTCTACCTGGGGTGGTTCAGGTGGGTGTGTTTAAGTGTTCTACCTGGTGGTGGTTCAGGTGGGTGTGTTTAAGTGTTCTACCTGGTGGTGGTTCAGGTGGGTGTGTTTAAGTGTTCTACCTGGTGGTGGCGCAGGTGGGTGTGTTTAAGTGTTCTACCTGGTGGTGGTTCAGGTGGGTGTGTTTAAGTGTTCTACCTGGTGGTGGTTCAGGTGGGTGTGTTTAAGTGTTCTACCTGGTGGAGGTTCAGGTGGGTGTGTTTAAATGTTCTACCTGGTGGTGGTTCAGGTGGGTGTGTTTAAGAGTTCTACCTGGTGGTGGTTCAGGTGGGTGTGTTTAAGTGTTCTACCTGGTGGAGGTTCAGGTGGGTGTGTTTAAGTGTTCTACCTGGTGGAGGTTCAGGTGGGTGTGTTTAAATGTTCTACCTGGTGGTGGTTCAGGTGGGTGTGTTTAAGTGTTCTACCTGGTGGAGGTTCAGGTGGGTGTGTTTAAATGTTCTACCTGGTGGTGGTTCAGGTGGGTGTGTTTAAGTGTTCTACCTGGTGGAGGTTCAGGTGGGTGTGTTTAAATGTTCTACCTGGTGGAGGTTCAGGTGGGTGTGTTTAAGTGTTCTACCTGGGGGTGGTTCAGGTGGGTGTGTTTAAGTGTTCTACCTGGTGGTGGTTCAGGTGGGTGTGTTTAAGTGTTCTACCTGGGGGTGGTTCAGGTAAGTGTGTTTAAGTGTTCTACCTGGTGGAGGTTCAGGTAAGTGTGTTTAAGTGTTCTACCTGGTGGTGGTTCAGGTGGGTGTGTTTAAGTGTTCTACCTGGTGGAGGTTCAGGTAAGTGTGTTTAAGTGTTCTACCTGGTGGTGGTTCAGGTGGGTGTGTTTAAGTGTTCTACCTGGTGGTGGTTCAGGTGGGTGTGTTTAAGTGTTCTACCTGGTGGTGGTTCAGGTGGGTGTGTTTAAGTGTTCTACCTGGTGGTGGTTCAGGTGGGTGTGTTTAAGTGTTCTACCTGGTGGTGGTTCAGGTGGGTGTGTTTAAGTGTTCTACCTGGTGGTGGTTCAGGTGGGTGTGTTTAAGTGTTCTACCTGGTGGTGGTGCAGGTGGGTGTGTTTAAGTGTTCTACCTGGTGGTGGTTCAGGTGGGTGTGTTTAAGTGTTCTACCTGGTGGTGGTTCAGGTGGGTGTGTTTAAGTGTTCTACCTGGTGGAGGTTCAGGTGGGTGTGTTTAAATGTTCTACCTGGTGGTGGTTCAGGTGGGTGTGTTTAAGAGTTCTACCTGGTGGTGGTTCAGGTGGGTGTGTTTAAGTGTTCTACCTGGTGGAGGTTCAGGTGGGTGTGTTTAAGTGTTCTACCTGGTGGAGGTTCAGGTGGGTGTGTTTAAATGTTCTACCTGGTGGTGGTTCAGGTGGGTGTGTTTAAGTGTTCTACCTGGTGGAGGTTCAGGTGGGTGTGTTTAAATGTTCTACCTGGTGGTGGTTCAGGTGGGTGTGTTTAAGTGTTCTACCTGGTGGAGGTTCAGGTGGGTGTGTTTAAATGTTCTACCTGGTGGAGGTTCAGGTGGGTGTGTTTAAGTGTTCTACCTGGGGTGGTTCAGGTGGGTGTGTTTAAGTGTTCTACCTGGTGGTGGTTCAGGTGGGTGTGTTTAAGTGTTCTACCTGGGGTGGTTCAGGTGGGTGTGTTTAAGTGTTCTACCTGGTGGTGGTTCAGGTGGGTGTGTTTAAGTGTTCTACCTGGTGGAGGTTCAGGTGGGTGTGTTTAAGTGTTCTACCTGGTGGAGGTTCAGGTGGGTGTGTTTAAATGTTCTACCTGGTGGTGGTTCAGGTGGGTGTGTTTAAGTGTTCTACCTGGTGGAGGTTCAGGTGGGTGTGTTTAAGTGTTCTACCTGGTGGTGGTTCAGGTGGGTGTGTTTAAGTGTTCTACCTGGTGGAGGTTCAGGTGGGTGTGTTTAAGTGTTCTACCTGGTGGAGGTTCAGGTGGGTGTGTTTAAGTGTTCTGGTGGAGGTTCTGGTGGAGGTTCAGGTGGGTGTGTTTAAGTGTTCTACCTGGTGGTGGTTCAGGTGGGTGTGTTTAAGTGTTCTACCTGGTGGTGGCGCAGGTGGGTGTGTTTAAGTGTTCTACCTGGTGGTGGTTCAGGTGGGTGTGTTTAAGTGTTCTACCTGGTGGTGGTTCAGGTGGGTGTGTTTAAGTGTTCTACCTGGTGGTGGCGCAGGTGGGTGTGTTTAAGTGTTCTACCTGGTGGTGGTTCAGGTGGGTGTGTTTAAGTGTTCTACCTGGTGGTGGTTCAGGTGGGTGTGTTTAAGTGTTCTACCTGGTGGTGGTTCAGGTGGGTGTGTTTAAGTGTTCTACCTGGTGGTGGTTCAGGTGGGTGTGTTTAAGTGTTCTACCTGGGGGTGGTTCAGGTGGGTGTGTTTAAGTGTTCTACCTGGTGGAGGTTCAGGTGGGTGTGTTTAAGTGTTCTCACCTGGGGGGGTGGTTCAGGTGGGTGTGTTTAAGTGTTCTACCTGGTGGAGGTTCAGGTGGGTGTGTTTAAATGTTCTACCTGGTGGTGGTTCAGGTGGGTGTGTTTAAGAGTTCTACCTGGTGGAGGTTCAGGTGGGTGTGTTTAAATGTTCTACCTGGTGGAGGTTCAGGTGGGTGTGTTTAAGTGTTCTACCTGGTGGAGGTTCAGGTGGGTGTGTTTAAATGTTCTACCTGGTGGTGGTTCAGGTGGGTGTGTTTAAGTGTTCTACCTGGTGGAGGTTCAGGTGGGTGTGTTTAAATGTTCTACCTGGTGGAGGTTCAGGTGGGTGTGTTTAAGTGTTCTACCTGGTGGAGGTTCAGGTGGGTGTGTTTAAGTGTTCTACCTGGTGGAGGTTCAGGTGGGTGTGTTTAAATGTTCTACCTGGTGGTGGTTCAGGTGGGTGTGTTTAAGAGTTCTACCTGGTGGAGGTTCAGGTGGGTGTGTTTAAATGTTCTACCTGGTGGAGGTTCAGGTGGGTGTGTTTAAGTGTTCTACCTGGTGGAGGTTCAGGTGGGTGTGTTTAAATGTTCTACCTGGTGGTGGTTCAGGTGGGTGTGTTTAAGTGTTCTACCTGGTGGAGGTTCAGGTGGGTGTGTTTAAATGTTCTACCTGGTGGAGGTTCAGGTGGGTGTGTTTAAGTGTTCTACCTGGTGGAGGTTCAGGTGGGTGTGTTTAAATGTTCTACCTGGTGGTGGTTCAGGTGGGTGTGTTTAAGTGTTCTACCTGGTGGAGGTTCAGGTGGGTGTGTTTAAATGTTCTACCTGGTGGTGGTTCAGGTTGGTGTGTTTAAGTGTTCTACCTGGTGGAGGTTCAGGTGGGTGTGTTTAAGTGTTCTACCTGGTGGAGGTTCAGGTGGGTGTGTTTAAGTGTTCTACCTGGTGGAGGTTCAGGTGGGTGTGTTTAAGTGTTCTACCTGGTGGTGGTTCAGGTGGGTGTGTTTAAGTGTTCTACCTGGTGGTGGCGCAGGTGGGTGTGTTTAAGTGTTCTACCTGGTGGTGGTTCAGGTGGGTGTGTTTAAGTGTTCTACCTGGTGGTGGTTCAGGTGGGTGTGTTTAAGTGTTCTACCTGGTGGTGGCGCAGGTGGGTGTGTTTAAGTGTTCTACCTGGTGGTGGTTCAGGTGGGTGTGTTTAAGTGTTCTACCTGGGGGTGGTTCAGGTGGGTGTGTTTAAGTGTTCTACCTGGTGGTGGCGCAGGTGGGTGTGTTTAAGTGTTCTACCTGGTGGAGGTTCAGGTGGGTGTGTTTAAGTGTTCTACCTGGTGGTGGTTCAGGTGCGTGTGTTTAAGTGTTCTACCTGGTGGTGGTTCAGGTGGGTGTGTTTAAGTGTTCTACCTGGGGGTGGTTCAGGTGGGTGTGTTTAAGTGTTCTACCTGGTGGTGGCGCAGGTGGGTGTGTTTAAGTGTTCTACCTGGTGGTGGTTCAGGTGGGTGTGTTTAAGTGTTCTACCTGGTGGTGGTTCAGGTGGGTGTGTTTAAGTGTTCTACCTGGTGGTGGCGCAGGTGGGTGTGTTTAAGTGTTCTACCTGGTGGTGGTTCAGGTGGGTGTGTTTAAGTGTTCTACCTGGTGGTGGCGCAGAAGGCCTGCTCAGGGCGCCGGGGATCCGCCGGGCAACCCACACCCCCTGGCCCCCGAGCCGCAGTGGCCCCGTCTGGGCAGCACCCGTAGTACGACTGGCTGCAGTGCTGGTCCGGCCCCAGGGCATAAGGGTCGTATACTGTGTTGGTACGGGAGTCCAGCCTGTCCTGTCTGTGGACTAAGAGGAACATGTTAAAAAGTGCAGGTGGTCATTCACAGGATTGTTTGAGAGAAACACAGACGGATGGTTTTACAGAGTGAAAGTAAATGCCTAATAATCATTTAGCATCATCATCTGAAGAAAAGGACAACCTTTATTTATACAGTAACCACAGCAACCACATCCTCCAACCCAATTGATGGAAAAGGTACCGTAGCAACCAGACTCCTCAGCACACTGTGGCACAACACGGTCATGCTAGCAACACTGCACACGCTAAAATATATACAAAACACACACACACTAACACAGAAGCACTGTTGTGTCAGAACACATGCACGCAAGCAGAGAGTATAACACACACACAGAAATGCTGACATAATGACACACACAAATACACACACAGACTTACACAGGCACACACAAAGTTTAGTTTATTACTAATATCCCCTCAGAGGCAGAGGCAGCCCGAAGAACGGTATAGATGAACAATGTCTGAATCAAACCACAACACTTCAAGCCCATTACATAACAGGGACCCCAAGAAAACATGTCCATTTAAATGACTTAATTAGACCGGCTGTGAGCTGAAGAGAGGAGACACAGTGACAGAGAACAATGCAGGGTAAGGAACTGTCTAAAATGAGTAACAAAGGTGCTTGGAAGGGGTATTGGTGGAGTTACAGCAGTGGCAGTGGGTGCAGTTACACCAGTTACAGTGGGTGTAGTTACACCAGTTACAGTGGGTGTAGTTACACCAGTTACAGTGGGTGCAGTTACACCAGTTACAGTGGGTGTAGTTACACCAGTTACAGTGGGTGCAGTTACACCAGTTACAGTGGGTGCAGTTACACCAGTTACAGTGGGTGCAGTTACACCAGTTACAGTGGGTGCAGTTACACCAGTTACAGTGGGTGTAGTTACACCAGTTACAGTGGGTGTAGTTACACCAGTTACAGTGGGTGTAGTTACACCAGTTACAGTGGGTGCAGTTACACCAGTTACAGTGGGTGTAGTTACACCAGTTACAGTGGGTGCAGTTACACCAGTTACAGTGGGTGTAGTTACACCAGTTACAGTGGGTGTAGTTACACCAGTTACAGTGGGTGTAGTTACACCAGTTACAGTGGGTGTAGTTACACCAGTTACAGTGGGTGTAGTTACACCAGTTACAGTGAGTGTAGGTACACCAGTTACAGTGGGTGCAGTTACACCAGTTACAGTGGGTGTAGTAACACCAGTTACAGTGGGTGCAGTTACACCAGTTACAGTGGGTGTAGTTTCACCAGTTACAGTGGGTGTAGTTACACCAGTTACAGTGGGTGTAGTTACACCAGTTACAGTGGGTGTAGTTACACCAGTTACAGTGGGTGCAGTTACACCAGTTACAGTGGGTGTAGTTACACCAGTTACAGTGGGTGCAGTTACACCAGTTACAGTGGGTGTAGTTACACCAGTTACAGTGGGTGTAGTTACACCAGTTACAGTGGGTGCAGTTACACCTGTTACAGTGGGTGCAGTTACACCAGTTACAGTGGGTGCAGTTACACCAGTTACAGTGGGTGTAGTTACACCAGTTACAGTGGGTGTAGTTACACCAGTTACAGTGGGTACAGTTACACCAGTTACAGTGGGTGTAGTTACACCAGTTACAGTGGTGTAGTTACACCAGTTACAGTGGGTGTAGTTACACCAGTTACAGTGGGTGTAGTTACACCAGTTACAGTCGGTGCAGTTACACCAGTTACAGTGGGTACAGTTACACCAGTTACAGTGGGTGCAGTTACACCAGTTACAGTGGGTGCAGTTACATGCAGAAACCTTGAAGACAACCTACCTGAAGAGAGATCGGGGAGATAGCGAGTGAAGCCATGCTGAGAGTTCTCGTGTCCTCTGGGATCCTGCATACTGGGAACCACTGTACACATAGGATATGCAGATATATAAATACTGGGAACCACTATACAGATAGGATATGCAGATATATAAATACTGGGAACCACTGCACAGATAGGAGATTCAGATATATAAATACTTGGAACCACTGTTTAGATAGGATATGTAGATATATAAATACTGGGAACCACTGTACAGATAGGATATGCAGATTTATAAATACTGGGAACCAATATACAGATAGGATATGCAGATATATAAATACTGGGAACCACTGTACAGATAGGAGTTTCAGATATATAAATACTGGGAACCACTGTACAGATAGGATATGCAGATATATAGATACTGGGGACCACTATACAGATAGGATATGCAGATATATAAATACTGGGAACCACTGTACAGATAGGATATGCAGATATATAAATACTGGGGACCACTATAGAGATAGGATATGCAGATATATAAATACTGGGAACCACTGTACAGATAGGATATGCAGATATATAAATACTGGAAACCACTGTACAGATAGGATATGCAGATTTATAAATACTGGGAACCACTGAACAGATTCAGATACACACATTCAGATATATAAAACCTGGCATTTTAACAGATGTGAGTAGACTTTATATATCCACTGTATGTCTGCTTGGACTTCATGGGGTCGACATAAATGTACATCTGGAGCCAGTGCCTGGAGTATAACGTTAGTTCCCTCACCCTGTGATCGGTGGCATGGCTGGATGTTGCAGGCTTCCACCGTGGCTGGTTTGGGGACAGAGTTACAATGTTCCACTGGGTACACGGTCCTCTCTATGTCAGAACAGAACACCTGACGCTCACGCAGACCCGACTCACAGCTCTTAGAACACTGAGAAGAGGAGAGAACGTGGTTAACTGTGTGTGTGTGTGTGTGTTTGTGTGTGTGTGTGTGTGTGTGTGTGTGTGTGTGTGTGTGTGTGTGTGTGTGTGTGTGTGTGTGTGTGTGTGTGTGTGTGTGTGTGTGTGTGTGTGTGTGTGTGTGTGTGTGTGTGTGTGTGTGTGTGTGTGTGTGTGTGTGTGTGTGTGTGCGTGCGTGCTTGCGTGCATGCGTGTGTGTGTGTGGGTGCGTGTCTGGTATTGAGTGTACCACTCACCAGTCCCCAGTCTCCAATATGCCAGCTGATGGGCAGTGAGCACCTCGGCATAGAGCAGGTCTGGATGGCCAGCGGCCGGAGGAAGGCAACACAGGAGGTGTCTGCAAGCTTGGCTGAACCAGCACCCACACACATGACCTCTCTGGTCTGTTCCCCAGTCCCACATGTCACTGAACACTGTAGAGACATACAGACACACTGAACATTGTAGAGACCTACAGACACACTGAACACTGTAGAGAGACCAACAGACACACTGAACATTAGAGAGAGACCTACAGACACACTGAACATTAGAGAGAGACCTACAGACAAACTGAACATTGTGGTGTAGAGAGACCTACAGACACACTGAACACTGTAGAGAAACCTACAGACACACTGAACAATGTAGTGTAGAGAGACCTACAGACACACTGAACACTGTAGAGAGATGTATAGACACACTGAACACTGTAGACGTACAGACATACTGATCACTGTAGAGAGACCTACAGACACACTGAACACTGTAGAGACCTACAGACACACTGAACACTGTAGAGAAACCTACAGACACACTGAACACTGTAGTGTAGAGAGACCTACAGACACACTGAACACTGTAGAGAGATGTATAGACACACTGAACACTGTAGACGTACAGACATACTGATCACTGTAGAGAGACCTACAGACACACTGAACACTGTAGAGACCTACAGACACACTGAACACTGTAGAGAAACCTACAGACACACTGAACACTGTAGTGTAGAGAGACCTACAGACACACTGAACACTGTAGAGAGACGTAAAGACACACTGAACACTGTAGACGTACAGACATACTGATCACTGTAGAGAGACCTACAGACACACTGAACACTGTAGAGACCTACAGACACACTGAACACTGTAGAGAAACCTACAGACACACTGAACACTGTAGTGTAGAGAGACCTACAGACACACTGAACACTGTAGAGAGACGTAAAGACACACTGAACACTGTAGACGTACAGACATACTGATCACTGTAGAGAGACCTACAGACACACTGAACACTGTAGAGACCTACAGACACACTGAACACTGTAGAGAAACCTACAGACACACTGAACACTGTAGTGTAGAGAGACCTACAGACACACTGAACACTGTAGAGAGACCTACAGACACACTGAACACTGTAGAGACCTACAGACACACTGAACACTGTAGAGAGACCTACAGACACACTGAACACTGAGAGGACTGGGACGTCAGGTCTGGCCCTGGTACCTACCGGGCTCCAAGCGGAGGCCCTCCACGAGGCACATTTCTGCATGCTGCACACCTGCAGAGTGGGCGGGGCAGGGGTGTATTCTGCACACACGGCATCCTCAACCACACGCTGGCCCGATGCTTCGTGGGAAACACACCGCACACTGCGCACCTGGGAGCCTCCTCCACACGACACAGAGCAGGGGTTCCATTCACCTGTCGTCCAGCTGACAGGCGTTAAGAAGAGACTGGAGTTAATGTGCAGGTTTAATTGGACCAGAGTAGGATTGCAAACATCCCAAACTAATTTCAGTGTTTCCTGTAATTTAGGTTGGAGGACAACTGTCGGGAAATAAGCAGGATATGCGATTTTTACTGGAGTGGTTTAACCCATTGGAGTTTCCTTCACCTGTTTAGGACTTAATTAAACCCATTTCAAAGGAAACTACAAGTGATGCTTTTTCAATATTATCCACCTGGATTACACGTATAGGATGGAAAAACATTCAATCAAATACAGTCGGTTGAAACAGAAGTCCCAAGTTCAAGTCAACGATGTATTTGTTCAATCCATTCTGTTTCTACATATTCATCCTGTACGGTTGGTGAAATCTGAGGAAGATAACCTTTGAAAAACCACCCCCAGGCAATAAGTCCACCAACGCTTTTCTCTCTCCATCTACAACAGGATCGGACATCTCCAGCCCTCTGGTGTGTCTCACTTTTCCTCACCCCAGCAAGCGCAGCAGATTGAATTCACTGCATTTTAACCCGAAGACCGTGATAGGTTGAGTATTTTAGTACAGTGTGTTAGCCGGATGTGGGGCTAAAATAATTTGCCAGCTGTGAACTTGAGATGTCCATCCCAGATCTACAAGCACAGACCCACCCACACACCCACACACAAACACCACGGCCCCCAAGCAGACGTACCAAGCCATGAAGCAAGCAGCAAACCAGGAGGGCAGGTACAGGGCATTCCGTGGTCTAGACTATAACACACATATGTCTAGAAGCTAGGGATAACTAAACTAACAGAGACATTCTGCTATAACATAGAAAAGGCTTAATAATAAGGCCTTTAATATGTTTTGACACATTTTTTTTCTTTATGGAGGTTTAGGCCATTTTGTCATCATTTGAAAGTTGCTTTGTATAACAGTGTCAAACTACTTTGTTCGGAGATTCTCCTTTAGCCCTGGAAAGAAACTACACTGGAACGAAAACACACCTACCTATTTTGGCCAGCCCACTTCCCAGGGTGCATAGCTGTCTCATAGCAACAGCAATAATGGGGACCAAAAGTAAAATCCCAAGCGGAGTTCACAGAGCAACAGAAGAGAGCAGAAAACTCCAGTGTATATTACACCTTCTAGACACACATGAGCGGAAATAACTAAGGTTCCCAGCAGCTGATTCTCTTTGTGAGTTCAGACACATACTTCTACAGGACCACCAGATTGCATTTATGATCTAACATATGTCCCATTATGCACACAGGCACAACATAATGTGCATGGCCAATACATTACATGCTACGGAGTGAACAGTGGCTTGAGACACAACCATTAACCATGTAAACAATCACAAACAGAGAGACAGACAGACAAAGAGACGGACTGTCTAACACAGCAGGCTTTCAATGACATCACTAAAACAAGCAGACAGCAACCCAGCTTAGGGATCAGGTTCGGGTTAAAGGTCAGTCGGAGGCCACTTTTAAGAAAGCAAAGGCTTCCCTTCTTTCAACGTGAAAAAAACGCTGTCCTAAACATGTCCAAGGACAAGAAGAAAGGAGAGAGAACTGGTGATGGAGAAAAGGTTAGAGGAGGGGGAACTGGTGAAAGAAAAAAGGGGTAGAGGAGGGGGAACTGGTGAAAGAGAAAAGGGTAGAGGAGGGGGAACTGGTGAAAGAGAAAAGGGGTAGAGGAGGGGGAACTGGTGAAAGAGAAAATGGGTAGAGGAGGGGGAACTGGTGAAAGAGAAAAGGGGTAGAGGAGGGGAACTGGTGAAAGAGAAAAGGGGTAGAGGAGGGGGAACTGGTGAAAGAGAAAAAAAGATAGAGGAGGGGGAACTGGTGAAAGAGAAAAGGGGTAGAGGAGGGGGAACTGGTGAAAGAGAAAAGGGGTAGAGGAGGGGGAACTGGTGAAAGAGAAAAGGGGTAGAGGAGGGGGAACTGGTGAAAGAGAAAAGGGTAGAGGAGGGGGAACTGGTGAAAGAGAAAAGGGGTAGAGGAGGGGGAACTGGTGAAAGAGAAAAAAGATAGAGGAGGGGGAACTGGTGAAAGAGAAAAGGGGTAGAGGAGGGGGAACTGGTGAAAGAGAAAAGGGGTAGAGGAGGGTGAACTGGTGAAAGAGAAAAGGGGTAGAGGAGGGGGAACTGGTGAAAGAGAAAAGGGTAGAGGAGGGGAACTGGTGAAAGAGAAAAGGGGTAGAGGAGGGGGAACTGGTGAAAGAGAAAAGGGTAGAGGAGGGGGAACTGGTGAAAGAGAAAGGTTAGAGGAGGGGGAACTGGGGAAAGAGAAAAAAAGATAGAGGAGGGGGAACTGGTGAAAGAGAAAAGGGGTAGAGGAGGGGGAACTGGTGAAAGAGAAAGGTTAGAGGAGGGGAACTGGGGAAAGAGAAAAGGGGTAGAGGAGGGGGAACTGGGGAAAGAGAAAAGGGTAGAGGAGGGGGAACTGGTGAAAGAGAAAGGTTAGAGGAGGGGGAACTGGGGAAAGAGAAAAGGGGTAGAGGAGGGGGAACTGGGGAAAGAGAAAAGGGTAGAGGAGGGGGAACTGGGGAAAGAGAAAAGGGTAGAGGAGGGGGAACTGGTGAAAGAGAAAAGGGTAGGGGAGGGGGAACTGGTGAAAGAGAAAAGAGGTAGAGGAGGGGGAACTGGTGAAAGAGAAAAGGGTAGAGGAGGGGGAACTGGTGAAAGAGAAAAGAGGTAGAGGAGGGGGAACTGGTGAAAGAGGAAAGGGGTAGAGGAGGGGGACTGGTGAAAGAGAAAAGAGGTAGAGGAGGGGGAACTGGTGAAAGAGAAAAGAGGTAGAGGAGGGGGAACTGGTGAAAGAGAAAAGGGGTAGAGGAGGGTGAACTGGTGAAAGAGAAAAGAGGTAGAGGAGGGGGAACTGGTGAAAGAGAAAAGGGTAGAGGAGGGGGAACTGGTGAAAGAGGAAAGGGGTAGAGGAGGGGGAACTGGTGAAAGAGAAAAGGGGTAGAGGAGGGTGAACTGGTGAAAGAGAAAAGGGGTAGAGGAGGGGGAACTGGTGAAAGAGAAAAGGGTAGAGGAGGGGGAACTGGTGAAAGAGAAAAGGGGTAGAGGAGGGGGAACTGGTGAAAGAGAAAGGTTAGAGGAGGGGGAACTGGTGAAAGAGAAAAGGGTAGAGGAGGGGGAACTGGTGAAAGAGAAAAGGGTAGAGGAGGGGGAACTGGTGAAAGAGAAAAGAGGTAGAGGGGGGGGAACTGGTGAAAGAGAAAAGGGTAGAGGAGGGGGAACTGGTGAAAGAGAAAAGAGGTAGAGGAGGGGGAACTGGTGAAAGAGAAAAGGGTAGAGGAGGGGGAATTGGTGAAAGAGAAAAGAGGTAGAGGGGGAACTGGTGAAAGAGAGAAGAGGTATAGGGGAACTGGTGAAAGAGAAAAGAGGTAGAGGAGGGGGAACTGGTGAAAGAGAAAAGGGGTAGAGGAGGGTGAACTGGTGAAAGAGAAAAGGGTAGAGGAGGGGGAACTGATGAAAGAGAAAAGAGGTAGAGGAGGGGGAACTGGTGAAAGAGAAAAGGGGTAGAGGAGGGGGAACTGGTGAAAGAGAAAGGTTAGAGGAGGGGGAACTGGTGAAAGAGAAAAGGGTAGAGGAGGGGGAACTGGTGAAAGAGAAAAGGGTAGAGGAGGGGGAACTGGTGAAAGAGAAAAGAGGTAGAGGAGGGGGAACTGGTGAAAGAGAAAAGAGGTAGAGGAGGGGGAACTGGTGAAAGAGAAAAGAGGTAGAGGAGGGGGAACTGGTGAAAGAGAAAAGAGGTAGAGGAGGGGGAACTGGTGAAAGAGAAAAGAGGTAGAGGAGGGGGAAGTGGTGAAAGAGAAAAGGGTAGAGGAGGGGGAACTGATGAAAGAGAAAAGAGGTAGAGGAGGGGGAACTGGTGAAAGAGAAAAGGGGTAGAGGAGGAACTGGTGAAAGAGAAAAGAGGTAGAGGAGGGGAACTGGTGAAAGAGAAAAGAGGTAGAGGAGGGGGAACTGGTGAAAGAGAAAAGGGTAGAGGAGGGGGAACTGGTGAAAGAGAAAAGAGGTAGAGGAGGGGGAACTGGTGAAAGAGAAAAGGGTAGAGGAGGGGGAACTGATGAAAGAGAAAAGGGGTAGAGGAGGGGGAACTGGTGAAAGAGAAAAGGGTAGAGGAGGGGGAACTGATGAAAGAGAAAAGAGGTAGAGGAGGGGGAACTGATGAAAGAGAAAAGAGGTAGAGGAGGGGGAACTGGTGAAAGAGAAAAGGGGTAGAGGAGGGGGAACTGGTGAAAGAGAAAGGTGAGAGGAGGGGGAACTGGTGAAAGAGAAAAGGGTAGAAGAGGGGGAACTGGTGAAAGAGAAAAGGGTAGAGGAGGGGGAACTGGTGAAAGAGAAAAGAGGTAGAGGAGGGGGAACTGGTGAAAGAGAAAAGGGTAGAGGAGGGGGAACTGGTGAAAGAGAAAAGGGTAGAGGAGGGGGAACTGGTGAAAGAGAAAAGAGGTAGAGGAGGGGGAACTGGTGAAAGAGAAAAGGGTAGAGGAGGGGGAACTGGTGAAAGAGAAAAGGGGTAGAGGAGGGGAACTGGTGAAAGAGAAAAGGGGTAGAGGAGGGGGAACTGGTGAAAGAGAAAAGAGGTAGAGGAGGGGGAACTGGTGAAAGAGAAAAGGGGTAGAGGAGGGGGAACTGGTGAAAGAGAAAAGGGTAGAGGAGGGGGAACTGGTGAAAGAGAAAAGAGGTAGAGGAGGGGGAACTGGAGAAAGAGAAAAGGGAAGAGGAGGGGGAACAGGGGAAAGAGAAAAGGGTAGAGGAGGGGGAACTGGTGAAAGAGAAAAGAGGTAGAGGGGGAACTGGTGAAAGAGAGAAGAGGTAGAGGGGGAACTGGTGAAAGAGAAAAGAGGTAGAGGAGGGGGAACTGGTGAAAGAGAAAAGGGGTAGAGGAGGGGGAACTGGTGAAAGAGAAAAGGGTAGAGGAGGGGGAACTGGTGAAAGAGAAAAGGGGTAGAGGGGGAACTGGTGAAAGAGAAAAGGGGTAGAGGAGGGGGAACTGGTGAAAGAGAAAGGATAGAGGAGGGGGAACTGGTGAAAGAGAAAAGGGTAGAGGAGGGGGAACTGGTGAAAGAGAAAAGGGTAGAGGAGGGGGAACTGATGAAAGAGAAAAGAGGTAGAGGAGGGGGAACTGGTGAAAGAGAAAAGAGGTAGAGGAGGGGGAACTGGTGAAAGAGAAAAGAGGTAGAGGAGGGGGAACTGGTGAAAGAGAAAAGAGGTAGAGGAGGGGGAACTGGTGAAAGAGAAAAGGGGTAGAGGAGGAACTGGTGAAAGAGAAAAGAGGTAGAGGAGGGGGAACTGGTGAAAGAGAAAAGAGGTAGAGGAGGGGGAACTGGTGAAAGAGAAAAGGGTAGAGGAGGGGGAACTGGTGAAAGAGAAAAGAGGTAGAGGAGGGGGAACTGGTGAAAGAGAAAAGGGTAGAGGAGGGGGAACTGATGAAAGAGAAAAGAGGTAGAGGAGGGGGAACTGGTGAAAGAGAAAAGGGTAGAGGAGGGGGAACTGATGAAAGAGAAAAGAGGTAGAGGAGGGGGAACTGGTGAAAGAGAAAAGGGGTAGAGGAGGGGGAACTGGTGAAAGAGAAAAGAGGTAGAGGAGGGGGAACTGGTGAAAGAGAAGAGGTAGAGGGGGAACTGGTGAAAGAGAAAAGAGGTAGAGGAGGGGGAACTGGTGAAAGAGAAAAGGGTAGAGGAGGGGGAACTGATGAAAGAGAAAAGAGGTAGAGGAGGGGGAACTGGTGAAAGAGAAAAGGGGTAGAGGAGGGGGAACTGGTGAAAGAGAAAATGGGTAGAGGAGGGGGAACTGGTGAAAGAGAAAAGGGGTAGAGGAGGGGGAACTGGTGAAAGAGAAAAGGGTAGAGGAGGGGGAACTGGTGAAAGAGAAAAGGGGTAGAGGGGGGAACTGGTGAAAGAGAAAAGAGGTAGAGGAGGGGGAACTGGTGAAAGAGAAAAGGAGTAGAGGAGGGGGAACTGGTGAAAGAGAAAAGGGGTAGAGGAGGGGGAACTGGTGAAAGAGAAAAGGGGTAGAGGAGGGGGAACTGGTGAAAGAGAAAAGAGTTAGAGGAGGGGGAACTGGTGAAAGAGAAAAGGGGTAGAGGGGGAACTGGTGAAAGAGAAAAGAGGTAGAGGAGGGGGAACTGGTGAAAGAGAAAAGAGGTAGAGGAGGGGGAACTGGTGAAAGAGAAAAGGGGTAGAGGAGGAACTGGTGAAAGAGAAAAGAGGTAGAGGAGGGGGAACTGGTGAAAGAGAAAAGAGGTAGAGGAGGGGGAACTGGTGAAAGAGGAAAGGGGTAGAGGAGGGGGACTGGTGAAAGAGAAAAGAGGTAGAGGAGGGGGAACTGGTGAAAGAGTAAGGGGTAGAAGAGGGGGAACTGGTGAAAGAGAAAAGAGGTAGAGGAGAGGGAACTGGAGAAAGAGTAAGGGGTAGAGGAGGGGGGGACTGGTGAAGAGAGAAGAGAGGGTAAAGCACTTCGGATCTCTGAGCTGGATGGTTGTCCAACTCCTTGGTTTTGGAGTCCAACACTGAAGAACAGGCTAGTACATGAAACACAGACTGACACAGACTCCTGCTGAACTCAAACACACGTCAGGGAGCAGTGCTGGACAGGGCACACACACACGTGTGTAAGACCTCAGATGTGTCCCAAACAGCACTTTATTTCCTGACTGACCCCATTGTGTCTGTCAATGTGACGGACAATAACGAACAGTCAGAAATGTTCCTAATAATACTGATGCTAATTCTGAAGATGCACCCGTTCAAAGACAGACATGCACATGTACAATAAACAGTGTTTGTGATGTGCATGGTAGGGAATAGGATGCCATTGGGGACACATCATTCCAATGTGAAGCCCCGCCCCCTCCAAGTGTTTGAGGTCAAATGTCAAATGGAAGCTGTTTATGCCTGAATGTTTTCCGTTACCCTGGGTTACCTGTACACATATGTTCTGGGGCTTTCAGAGGGCTTCCACACATGTGGCTGATACAGGTACGCCGTCCTTCGTGAACAGGGACAACATCATCATCATCACAGGTGATCACTGGGGTGCATTCGCCAGCGCACATGAGGAAACCAAACGTTTCGCAACGGAGAGCAACAGGCTATGTGTAGACCCGAGCTAAGACGAGTGTCGCATTCATAGAAGCATTTTTAATCAGCATCCCATTTAGTCAAAACCGTACAGACACCGTACAGAATTATACAGGAAAATTAAGTTAATAATCTTTTTAAGAAATCCCAGCAGATGTATTACTTTATTCCCAGTTCAAAGCACTGAATGGGCCTTTTTGTAGCCAGCTCCATTACCTGGGACGTCTCTTGATTTGTTTTACAGGAGTTATGGTGGGACATAGCGCCCCCTATGGCTGACTCACCTGCGGGTCTGAGGGCACGTCTGAGGGTTGCAGGTACGGTTATTGTATGGTCTTGGCAGGGCAGCACATAGGTAGTCTGGGTATGCCTCGTTGTCAATGGTACAAAACACCAGGCGAGACTGGTACCCTGAGGGTGAGGGAACGAAGGACAAGAAGGTGAAACGTGAAGGGGCACAGGTCACATTATATCGACAAGGAAGAATGTGATTGTGTACTACGGTCTAGAACAAGCAGCTTTATATTTTGAAATACACGGAACCAGTAGCCTAAAAAAGGCTCATTTTATACGTGGGGCAACGAGGAGATTTTGCACATTTCCAATAAAACATCTTGCCGTAAGGTTTCCTTGGGATTGTCGTAGTTTTGGTCAAATTCCATGAACCTCTTTAGTACGTCTATATGGAGTAAGAGTCGACAAGGGTTCCGATATTCCAATAACTTTCCTGGCTGAAACATTCTGGATTTCCTGTTGATTTTAGGAATCCTTGAGCCGAGATTTAAAAACAAAATCAAATTGTGAGTTTGAGTAAAGTAACCAAAACCATTGAACCGTCAATGACAGCTACCTGATCCACACTCCTTGCTGCAACCAGACCAGGAGCCAAAACTCCAGTAGTATCCCTCTCTGGAGCGACCATTTGGCAGGTAGTACTCATACTCCACTCCCTGGTTCAGCTCCTGGCTGATCAGCTGAGGGAACAAAGAGACACGAGGCATGCTTCAAAACATGAAGCTCTATGTTTCTATTCTGGGATTTTAATTTAGGCATTATTTAAATGTACTGAGAGAGACGGACAGAAAGCGAGGCCATCATTACGAATGCCTGAATCGCTGCTCTGGGGCAGAACATCTGATAAATCTGATAAATGTCAAAGGCATGTGTGTCAGATTATTTTTAGGGAAGACCCAGTCTCTGACAGATTTTTAATTTTAATTTTATGTGTGACCTACAGTTTACCACCTGACAATGGAGACCACAACCGACTGATCAAGTACAAGGGAGGAGTGAGAAAAACCAGCCTGACCTCGGCAGAAGGACTAACTGACCTCTATGACCAGGGGTTCTGTGGTGGGTCCGCGACCAATGATGGTCTCTGGAGTCAACTCTCCCTCAGCGCCACGCTGGTAGTACAGCATGGTGCCAGCCACTGGGGTGGCCCTGGCAAAGTCTATCACCCAGTGGCCGTTCAGGTAGTACTCTCCTCGCAGGTTCTTAACGGCTAGTGGTTCAGACACAGAAACACACCATCACCAACACTGTCCTGTACACTGAAAGGATACTTAAGGCAAGGTCAATGAGGTCAAGGTCAATGAGGTCAAAGTCAATGAGGTCAAGGTCATGGAGATTAAGGTCATGGAGATTAAGGTCACAGAGATTAAGGTCACGGAGGTTAAGGTCAATGAGGTCAAGGTCAATGAGGTCAAGGTCAATGAGGTCAAGGTCAATGAGGTCAAGGTCAATGAGGTCAAGGTCAATGAGGTCACTCAGGTTAAGGTCACTCAGGTTAAGGTCACTGAGGTCAAGGTCACTGAGGTCAAGGTCACTCAGGTTAAGGTCACTCAGGTTAAGGTCACTCAGGTTAAGGTCACTCAGGTTAAGGTCACTCAGGTTAAGGTCACTCAGGTTAAGGTCAATCAATTCCAGATCACTGAGGTTAAGTCGCCTTACTGAACTTGATCAAATCAATAGAGATTAGTGTTGTTTATGTACAGTCTATCATCTCCATCTAGCCTCATCCTAACCATCTAGTTGTCGGGGGTTACTAACTCACCAAGATAGTTGCGTGTGGCGATGCTCTCTGTGATGCGGATGGAGGTGGCTCCCACTGGGATGATGAACATCTGATTATACCCTGGGATAAGGGATGGAACTCAGTGTGGAGTGATGCCATGACAGTCATGAATGGATACCACTCCCTGGATGGTTCTTCTACATACATAAGGGCTAGTTGTCTGTCCCTTTGGCCCAACCCCTTTGCAGAACCCCCTGTAAAAATAGTTCTAAATAAAAGTGGGTGGAGAGCACTAATCCCTGGGCCTCCGCTGGGTCTTTATAAATGGAACAAATGTCACTTTGGTACCTTTAGGCAAGTTGTTCATGCTGAAGGTGCTCCTAACGATGAAGCAGGATTGTCCATCGCCCCCACACTCCAGACAGGGGTCCTCCCGCTGAGGGGATTCCAGCATGTTGTCACATCCCAAGTGCTGGAGGGAGAGAGGGAATTGGCTTAAAAATATTAAGAAACAATGACTGGAACACAGAATCTCACAGCCTGGAACACGGAATTTCACAGCCTGGAACACGGAATTTCACAACCTGGAACACAGAGTGTCTCATCCTGGAACACAGAGTTTCACAACCTGGAACATGGAGTCTCACAACCTGGAACACAAAGTCTCATAACCTGGAACACAGAGTCTCATAACCTGGAACACAAAATCTCTCACAGAATGCAACCTGTAAGGATTGAGACACCAAGTCTAGAGTATCTCCTCTGTGGGAATATCTCAGGACTACACAGGATATAGGAAGAGTAGAGGTCTGTAAATACCTAATATAGGCTGATGTTGATGGAATCTAAGGATGTATTGAAGTTGGAGAGAAACTTTAAGGTTAAACTTTAAACACCTACACCTACCTTACAGACTCCATCCACACAGACGTCTTTCCTGCCAGGGTGACAGGGTGTGCCGTCCACCACAGCAGCCTTGTGGCGATAGAAGAAGTTCTCTCCTCTGGGCATACAATTCAGTTCACATGGGTTCTCGGCTGATGAGGACAGATACAAACAACTTTATCCACACAGCTTCTGGATCTGTACATTTCATCCTTTTACCCGCGTTTCCGGATGTTAGAAATGAACTCATAATTTCGGACTTGTAACGAATTCACCAATAAGAAGCAAAATATGCTAAATAAAATATGAAAGGTCTTAGGTTAAATTTCCTACATGTGAATAATGAACCCTGTATTTCACTGGTCTACAAAGCAGTGTGATTCTGCACACTCTACAATTAGAACTGAGTCATCAACACTGAGTTGCCAAATCTTTACCCGTAATTACCCAAAATCCCCTGCCTCAGGCTTACAAAATAAGAAATTCCATCACCCCATAATCTGAAGGCATTACCTGTCCTGACTTTCACGGCGTTTGAGACACTTACCGTAGTCTTGTGGAAACATGAATTAAAATCATTTAAAGTAATGTACACTTTTCCAGATGCCCTGTTGCAATCCCCCTTACTCAGACTAGGTGACCAGATCCATTAATCCGTTACGATCAATAGGTCTTCAAGCTGTATACACGTATGCTGATTCAATAAATAATCCTGCCATCAATATTTCTTAACATTAGTTCCAATCAATAGTTCTTGAATGTTGAATTTCCGCCTGTGGCCCTTTAAATGGTGCGTACAATGTTTGGGAGAATATTAGGGTGGTGAAATTTAAGCAAATGGTATTTAAGTGATAAAACAACACACTCCAGTATGTCTGATACTGTACTGAAGGGTAAGCGAGACCTGAAGAATAAATGTTAAATGTGTTGAGGCAAGTTTGATTAGCAGGTGCTGTGATATGTTCAGAAACGTAAAGGCACAATTAACTAGGACGCGGTTGTCCTTGATTGAACAGTGACGTTCATATTAGCAAATCTATTCATAACTGTACATGGTGCCAACATTTTTCCATAATAAAAAAACACTGGCAGGCCTGTGCTTCCTACCCTGGCCAGGTTGCCACACTCTGGTTCGTACTTCAGTTCCTGTTCAGTGCCGGCCACCCATCTGTTGGTCACTCTGGGGACTAGAAAACTGAAGCCACCTCCATGGCGGAGACCTCCAGTGGAACCATCTCCTCGAGGCTTCCCCGCCCTCCCTCCGCCAATTTTTGTTTTTAATGCCATGCCTTTAGCGAGGGTTACTGTCACAAGTGTGGTGAGTGTTGTTGTACAAGGGAGGTTAGTGGGGTGCACTTACTGTGTTATGATGATTGTTTTGAACTGTGGGGAATGTAGCTAGTTAGCTTGTATATGATTGCTGGGGATTGTCAGCTGTTTGCTCATTATTCCCATGTCACATTGCTTTATTTGGGTTAGGGTGTTTGTAGTTGATGATAGCTGTTCATAGCTGTTTGAGTGTTTTAGGAAGTCTCTTGTGTTGCACAATTTAAATTTATTCAGCCTATGTTTATCAGCGTTCGTTGTTTAAGTGTTTGTTTTTATCATTTTTACGGTGAATACCGCGTGTGCCTTCTTATGCACTACAACTGGAATAAATGGAACAGTTTATCGTGCAAGCGTGTTCCCATTTCACCACACTTATCACCATTACCTCTTCGCAGGGTGTCACTAAAAGTGCTCAGCTATAACTCACCTCCATAGTACGGGAGCCACTTGTAGCGTTTTCCCTGAAAGTCAGATCCATCAAACTGGGAACACTGCTCCTCTCTGAAGTCCCTGGATCCCTCAGGACAGTCCTGTGTGATATACAATTACAGGTCTGAGCTTAATTGTCTGGGAGAACTGAACATAATAAAAACATGAAACAAATATTGTAAATTCCCAAAGATGAATAACTGCTCTGTAATCTTTGGGAGTATTGCGAATATAAAGTGTCTACGTATGACAGTTTCACCATTAGTAAAGATGTTTTTTTGAGTCAAACCCAAACACTTCGGGGAACATGAACCTCATTCAGTGCAGATGTCAGAGAGGATAATATTTAGTTCTATTTAGACTCCTGTTTGTCTTCTGTGGATATGTAAAGTCTACACAGCAGGTTTTTGTGAATGCGAAAAAACTTGAGAAAGTAAAATCATGTCAGAACTTTTTGAATTTTTTATGTGAGCTAGAACGTGAACAACGCAATTGAAAAACAAACTGATATCCTTAAAGGGGGAAAAAATGTACAATAACCTGATTGCATAAGTGGGCACACCCTTAAACTAATACTTTGTTGAAGCATCATTTGACTTTATTACAGCACTCAGTCGTTTTGGGTAGGAGTCTATTAGCATGGCACATCTTGACTTGGCAATATTTGCCCAGTCTGTCAAATTGCAAGGACATCTCCTGTGCACAGCCCTCTTCAGATCACTCCACAGCTATCAATTGGATTCAGGTCTGGGCTCTGGCTGGGCCGTTTAAAAATGTACATTTTCTTCTGGTGAAGCCATACTTTTGTGGATTTGGATATGTGCTTTGGGTCGTTGTTGCGGTGAAAGGTGAACTTCCTCTTCAGCTAAGCTTCAAGGTTTTGTGCCAAAATTGCCTTGTATTTGGAACTGTTCAGAATTCCCTCCACCCAGACTAAGTTGCAGCAAAAAGAAAAACACCCCCAAAGCATGATGCTGCCACCACCATGCTTTACTGTGGGTATGATGTTCTTTGGTTGATGTGCAATGTTTTTTTTTCGTGGCCAACATACCTTTTGGAGTTATGGCCAAAAAATATAGATCACATTAAAGGCGGAGAAAGGTCTGACATGATTGATCTTTCATTGATCAGGTGTGTAGATTTTTTATATCCATTGTATATATTTTTATTGTAATGATATTGTGGGTTTTATTGCTAAAAAAGACCAAATAAGCATCAAGAATGAAAACATAATGAGAACATTAGAGCCAACAGAAATGTGATGCTGAATAAAAAAGTTAACTTTGTCAAATCAAAAAAGCATTTTGTCCAATATATGTAGTGAATCAGAAGACATGTTTAGTTGTATTTAGCAGGGGCATTGGACGGCAAGAATTAGCCTCAGTCAGGAGACGAACTGAAATAGTCAAAAATCGCATTCAAAGTATTGTACATTTTTCTGAATACATAAAAAATGAATATCCAAAAACAAAATGATAATAACAAAGAATAAATCCTGAATATTATCTCGAAATCACATCCTAAATATATTTCAACTGAATTGTATCCTAAGCCTGTTGGGATGTTGTTGTTTACCTGAATATTGCAGGCCCGGAATGACCTGTCAGGTCCCACACAGTTATTCCCTCCATCAGACCTACAGCACACAATGAAGGAGACAGGGTCACATGATCAACTGAATGAGACAGAGGAGACAGGGTCACATGATCAACTGAATGAGACAGTGGAGACAGGGTCACATGATCTACTAGAGAAGACAGGGTCACATGATCTACTAGAGGAGACAGGGTCACATGATCTACTAGAGAAGACAGGGTCACATGATCAACTGAATGAGACAGTGGAGACAGGGTCACATGATCTACTGAATGAGACAGAGGAGACAGGGTCACATGATCTACTAGAGGAGACAGTGGAGACAGGGTCACATGATCAACTAGAGGAGACAGGGTCACATGATCTACTAGAGGAGACAGAGGAGACAGGGTCACATTATCAACTAGAGGAGACAGGGAAGACAGTGTCACATGACCAACTGAATGAGACAGACGATAAGTCTATTATTGGCAAAACCAGTGGTTCTCAAACCTCTGATACCACAAATGTTTAATGCTTCTGCTTTCGCTTTCTTCTTGTTTGATTCTTGGAAAGGAAATCGCATTTTTGCTGAAAGGTCAGACTGAAACCAACGTAGCAGAAGTGCACTGACAGCAGAGCCACCAACGTAGGGAACGTTTCAGACCCAGTGTGTGCTTGTCCTTCCACGGGAGACCACTTATTGATGTAGACATTAACGGCAGCGTCAGAAAGGCTCAGGCAGCCAATCACAGCGTCTAAACCAGCTCCCAGGCCTCAGGCAGCCAACCACAGTGTCTAAACCAGCTCCCAGGCCTTAGGCAGCCAATCACAGCGTCTAAACCAGCTCCCAGGCCTCAGGCAGCCGACCACAGCTTCTAAACCAGCTCCCAGGCCTACTAGAGGAGACAGGGTCACATGATCTACTAGAGGAGACAGGGTCACATGATCTACTAGAGGAGAGAGGGTCACATGATCTACTAGAGGAGACAGGGTCACATGATCTACTAGAGGAGACAGGGTCACATGATCTACTAGAGGAGACAGAGGAGACAGGGTCACATGATCTACTGAATGAGACAGAGGAGAGAGGGTCACATGATCAACTGAATGAGACAGGGGAGACAGGGTCACATGATCTACTAGAGGAGACAGGGTCACATGATCTACTGAATGAGACAGAAGAGACAGGGTCACGTGATATACTAAAGACAGTGGAGACAGGGTCACATGATCTACTGAATGAGACAGTGGCGACAGGGTCACATGATCTACTAGAGGAGACAGGGTCAAATGATCTACTAGAGGAGACAGAGGAGACAGGGTCACATGATCAACTGAATGAGACAGAGGAGACAGGGTCACATGATCTACTAGAGAAGACAGGGTCACATGATCTACTAGAGGAGACAGGGTCACATGATCTACTAGAGGAGACAGGGTCACATGATCTACTGAATGAGACAGAGGAGACAGGGTCACATGATCTACTAGAGGAGACAGGGTCACATGATATACTAGAGAAGACAGGGTCACATGATCTACTAGAGGAGACAGGGTCACATTATCTACTATAGGAGACAAAGGAGACAGGGTCACATGATCTACTGAATGAGACAGAGGAGACAGGGTCACATGATCTACTAGAGGAGACAGGGTCACATGATCTACTGAATGAGACAGAGGAGACAGGGTCACATGATCTACTGAATGAGACAGAGGAGACAGGGTCACATGATCTACTAGAGAACACAGAGGAGACAGGGTCACATGATCTACTAGAGGAGACAGTGGAGACAGGGTCACATGATCAACTAGAGGAGACATCTACTTAGGGGTGCACGATATATCGACTTAATACCTTTATCGCGATATCACGTTGCACAATATCAATATCGAAAATGTCGCAAGAAATTCAATATTTATTTATACATTTATTTTGTGGAGAGATGCGTCATTTGGCTTTGTGGCTTAGTTGTGTTCGATTTAAGAGCCCGCTTGAAAACTATATATAATGCTCATGTTTGATTGGTCAGTTGCCCTGTCACATGCAAGTGTGAGCGAACGGGTCCACTAAATGAACAGACCCACATTACACGTGACGTATATATGAGCGCACGGGTCCACTAAATGGACAGACCCAGATTACACATGACGTATGCATGAACTCCGACAACGTAAGTGAAGATATATAAAGACAGTCGGACAAAGAGAGAAAAAGCAAGTTAGAGAAGCTAAAGAAAAGTTTAAGCCAACTAATGTCGCTCAAGCTGTTGTGCAAAACTTGCCGTATGGTGATACACCGGGCAAGAGGAAATACAACCAACCCATTTCCCATCTTAAAAACCACCACAAGCCCTTACTATACGATGAGTGCAAACTGCAAACAATCGTGTCGCAGGTAAATCATCAGAGCTAGCCATACAAACATCGCTAGCGAGTGCTTTTGCTAGTGGTACTAAGTATGATAAGATCTCGAAGAGACATAAAGAAATCACTAATGCTATCGCATACTGTTTGGCCAAAGATATGATGCCCATTTACCCAGTGGAAAAGAGGTGTTTGGGAAGCTTCTGAATGAACTGGACAAACAATATCAAATCCCAACAGCACCTAATTATAGGAGGGATTTGTGATTTTACATATGTTTAAGAATATCGAAATGAATATCGATATCGCAATATTCATTATCAATATCGCAATATCAGATTTTGTCAATATCGTGCAACCCTAGATCTACTAGAGGAGACCATAGAAATAATATACATAGACGCCACATCCGCTGCTGGGCACAAGAAATGCGGCCGCCATCTTAATGCGGTCGAGCTCCTAGTTGGTAGCAGCAGAATATACACATGCCACAGCACTGTGCAGCATATTCCTGCTTAAATCAGCAGACCATCGCCAGCAGGGCTCGGGGGATTACCTTTCACAAGTAAGATTTAATATTTCCGTGTGTGTTTTGTGAAAAGAATATTACCAGAGAGTAGAGAAGGAGCAAGTATCTTAGATATTACTGTACTGAAATCCAAGTAAGCTAGCTTGGCTAGTATGTTTACTTCACCGGCCGGTGTTCACCCGATTATGAACTGAGACTTGATAAGTAATATGACACTTAGATTACAAATGACACAATAATGCTATTATAGAAATATAACCTATTATTACTGGTATAACATTGGCCATTTACACAGCACAGACTGTATTATAAGACTGTGTATTATCACTCAGTCTGTATCAGACCGTATTATCAGACTGTATGATCAGTGTTGTATTATCAGACTGTATTATCAGACTGTATCAGAATGGGTTATCAGACTGTATTATCAGACTCTATCATTAGACTGTATTATCAGACTGTATTATCAGACCGTATTATCAGACTGTATTACTGTATTATCAGACTGTATTACCAGACCGTATTACCAGACCGTATTATCAGACTGTATTACTGTATTATCAGACTGTATTACCAGACCGTATTATCAGACTGTATTACCAGACCGTATTATCAGACCGTATTACTGTATTATCAGACTGTATTACCAGACCGTATTATCAGACTGTATTATCAGACTGTATTACTGTATTATCAGACTGTATTACCAGACCGTATTATCAGACTGTATTACCAGACCGTATTATCAGACCGTATTACTGTATTATCAGACTGTATTACCAGACCGTATTATCAGACTGTATTATCAGACTGTATTACTGTATTATCAGACTGTATTACCAGACCGTATTATCAGACTGTATTACCAGACCGTATTATCAGACTGTATTATCAGACTGTATTATCAGACTGTATTACTGTATTATCAGACTGTATTACTGTATTATCAGACCGTATTACCAGACCGTATTATCAGACTGTATTATCAGACTGTATTACTGTATTATCAGACTGTATTACTGTATTATCAGACCGTATTACCAGACCGTATTATCAGACTGTATTATCAGACTGTATTACTGTATCATCAGACCGTATTATCAGACCGTATTATCAGACCGTATTATCAGACCGTATTATCAGACTGTATCATCAGACCGTATCATCAGACCGTATCATCAGACCGTATTATCAGACCGTATTATCAGACTGTATTATCAGACTGTATTATCAGACCGTATCATCAGACCGTATCATCAGACCGTATCATCAGACCGTATCATCAGACCGTATCATCAGACCGTATCATCAGACCGTATCATCAGACCGTATTATCAGACCGTATTATCAGACCGTATCATCAGACCGTATCATCAGACCGTATCATCAGACCGTATCATCAGACCGTATCATCAGACCGTATCATCAGACCGTATCATCAGACCGTATTATCAGACCGTATCATCAGACCGTATCATCAGACCGTATCATCAGACCGTATCATCAGACCGTATCATCAGACCGTATCATCAGACCGTATCATCAGACCGTATCATCAGACCGTATCATCAGACCGTATCATCAGACCGTATCATCAGACCGTATCATCAGACCGTATCATCAGACCGTATCATCAGACTGTATCATCAGACCGTATCATCAGACCGTATCATCAGACCGTATCATCAGACCGTATTATCAGACCGTATTATCAGTGTCGGGCAGTCGCTGTGAGCACTGTGTAAATCGCATTATAAATATGTATTATTTTTTTTATTATTATTATACGTTTCTGAGAGGTGCGGAGAGGGTGATCCGCTGAGCTTCAACAATCCAAGCTCCTAAGGTGTCGACAGTCACACACATTGTCCGAGAGGAGATTGGAACGAAGGATGTTTTTCTGCTGGGGAACACATTGAGGAGACCCAGATTGGCATCGACAACCATCATTCAGACTTGTTGTCATTGGTTGTGTCTGTGTTTCTCAAGCTAAGGCTGAACCACGTTGCCAAACTCACCTCTTTTGAACTGCAAAAAGGGAGCACAAGAAAGAAGCTCTGCAAAACAGTCCTCTTCCAGGGGTTTTAGTGGTGTGTGTGTCAAATATAAAAAGTTTAAAGTAGAATATAATACAATCATGTATTGTTTTTTCAACTTATTAAATATCTGACTTTACTGCCACTATCTGTTTCTGCTTCTCTATCATAATTATAGTGTGTGATTTGCAAAATACCTATCATAGCCTACATCACATCATATATCAGAATATTATATTACTGTTAAGCCCACTATGAATATTAAAATAAGCTGAACCATGTGTCCTGTGTCATAGCTACATGTATGACCTTTGCAGCAAAAAAAACACGTGAAAATCAGTTGTGTATTCAGTGAGATATGATTAATTGAATGCGCTGACAGCTCATTGCACCTGCCAAACAGATTACACTGAGTGGAGCGGTGGACCGCCGCAAGATGGCGGCCGCATTTCTCGTCCGCGCCAGTAGGCATAGCGGTAGATGCGGCGTCTATGTATATTATGTCTATGGAGGAGACAGTGGAGACAGGGTCACATGGTCTACTAGAGGAGACAGGGTCACGATCTACTAGAGGAGACAGGGAAGACAGGGTCACATGATCTACTAGAGGACACAGGGAAGACAGTGTCACATGACCAACTGAATGAGACAGACGATAAGTCTATTATTGGCAAAACCAGTGGTTCTCAAACCTCTGATACCACAAATGTTTAATGCTTCTGCTTTTGCTTTCTTCTTGTTTGATTCTTGGAAAGGAAATCGCATTTTTGCTGAAAGGTCAGACTGAAACCAACGTAGCAGAAGTGCACTGACAGCAGAGCCACCAACGTAGGGAACGTTTCAGACCCAGTGTGTGCTTGTCCTTCCACGGGAGACCACTTATTGATGTAGACATTAACGGCAGCGTCAAGAAGGATCAGGCAGCCAATCACAGCATCTAAACCAGCTCCCAGGCCTCAGGCAGCCAACCACAGCGTCTAAACCAGCTCCCAGGCCTCAGGCAGCCAATCACAGCGTCTAAACCAGCTCCCAGGCCTACTAGAGGAGACAGGGTCACATGATCTACTAGAGGAGACAGTGGGGACAGGGTCACGTGATCAACTGAATGAGACAGTGGAGACAGGGTCACATGATCTACTAGTGAAGACAGGGTCACATGATCTAATAGCGGAAACAGGGTCACATGATCTACTGAATGAGACAGAGGAGACAGGGTCACATGATCTACTAGAGGAGGCAGTGGAGACAGGGTCACATGATCAACTGAATGAGACAGTGGAGACAGGGTCACATGATCTACTAGAAGAGACAGGGTCACATGATCTACTAGAGGAGACAGGGTCACATGATCAACTGAATGAGACAGTGGAGACAGGGTCACATGATCTACTAGAGAAGACAGGGTCACATGATCTACTAGAGGAGACAGGGTCACATGATCTACTAGAGAAGACAGGGTCACATGATCTACTGAATGAGACAGAGGAGACAGGGTCACATGATCTACTAGAGAAGACAGGGTCACATGATCTACTGAATGAGACAGAGGAAACAGGGTCACATGATCTACTAGAGGAGACAGGGTCACATGATCTACTAGAGGAGACAGGGTCACATGATCTACTGAATGAGACAGTGGAGACAGGGTCACATGATCTACTAGAGGAGACAGTGGAGACAGGGTCACATGATCTACTAGAGGAGACAGTGGAGACAGGGTCACATGATCAACTGAATGAGGCCAGGCCAGTTCGCCATTCTCAAGGTCTTCAGACAAACCTCCTCAGGCTCAATACCAGACATGTTTCATGGGTAAGAGACTAGAGACGGAATATGTTTGTGAGGGGTGTGTCTGCTGCCATGACTAGTCACAGCCTGAGGCTAAGGGAGGGTGAGGCTGACTCCCAAATAACACCATCTAATTTTGACCAGAGCCCACTAGGTCCCGCCCTGAAGCAGGGACCCACACGGGGAATAGGGAATAATTTAGGAAACACTTTAAGTGTATTCTCCAGTACCCAAGCTCAGACTAGTCTAGACACACTCCTCCCATCTCCTACTCTACCTACTCCTCCTAGTTGCCACACGTTCAATCAACAATGAAGCGTCTGTGACGGGAACATTAAGACATCATTTAATTGGGTGTTTGAGAAGCTCACAATAACAAATTGATGTGATCTAATAATGAATAGTGTGTGTACGGGAAAGGTGCAGCCACTGACTAACACTCCTGATGAGACACTAACGCTAACGCAGATGGACCTGCTGGTGCGTGGACGGAGACAAAGGCTCAACATTGGTTTTCTATTTCACTTCCTCTTTCTCTTCCTTTGAATTAGCACATGAGTCAAATGCCCATTGGCCGTTTCCCATTTGTACCTCAACCCTCCAGACTTGCAGCCGTACCATTAGCAAGCAAGTTCATTTATATAGCACAATTTATACATAGATGCAAATCAATATGCCTTACATTGGAAAATAATAATGAAATAATAAAATACATTTTATATTCATAGCAACCTGTTTACTGGCATTAAGTAAAACATTACATGTCAGTATTAACTGTGTACATTTTACATATTTATTAAAATGGACTTCAGAACCTTTTCAGGTATTCAGAACCTGGCCAGGAAGTCTTCAGAACCTCCCAGGTCTTTGAGAACTTTATGTAACTTCGTGTATGCCATGCATCAGAATAGAAACAAATAAAAACATCAAATGGGCAATTCAATGAGGAATATAAAATAAAAATAGACTTAACAGTGTGATAAAGTCACACGCTTCTGAAGAGAAATGTTTTTAGTGCGGCTTTAAAAATTGATACATTTGGGGCACATCTAAGACCTTCTGGTAATTTATTTAATTGCATTAAGAGGAACAGCTGAATGCCGCTTGACCATGTTTAGTTTTGACTCTGGGCTCTACTAGCTAGTAACCTCTGAAGAAGTAAAATCCACTTATATGAAACCAACCACCATGGGAAGGATATCTGGTAAAGTGATGAAAACTCTTTGAGGTTGCACCTCCTCAGCTCCACCTCCTCAACAAATAGCAATGGATAAAACCTTCACCTCCTCAACAAGTAGAAATGGGCCCAACCTTCACCTCCTCAACCAGTATCAATGGGTCCAACCTTCACCTCCTCAACCAGTAGCAATGGGTCACACCTTCCCCACTCAACCAGTAGCAATGGGTCGACCTTCACCTCCTCAACCAGTATCAATGGGCCCAACCTTCACCTCCTCAACCAGTAGCAATGGGTCCAAACTTCACCCCCTCAACCAGTAGCAATGGGCCCAACCTTCACCTCCTCAATCAGTAGCAATGGGTCCAACCTTCACCCCCTCAACCAGTAGCAATGGGTCCAAACTTCACCCCCTCAACCAGTATCAATGGGTCCAAACTTCCCCTCCTCAACCAGTATCAATAGGCCCAACCTTCACCTCCTCAACCAGTAGCAATGGGTCGACCTTCACCTCCTCAACCAGTAGCAATGGGTCAAACCTTCCCCACTCAACCAGTAGCAATGGGTCGACCTTCACCTCCTCAACCAGTAGCAATGGGTCAAACCTTCCCCACTCAACCAGTAGCAATGGGTCGACCTTCACCTCCTCAACCAGTAGCAATGGGTCCAAACTTCACCTCCTCAGTAAATTCTGATTACATTATTATGAGGCGCAAGAGGGAACATGTAGAGTGGATTCCAGCTATGTGATTTATGTAACGATGCTTAGCCACCATGTGGCTGGCAGGACACAGTACCTTCTCTCCCCCTCCCTCTCCCCCTCTCCCCTCCCTCTCCCCCTCCCTCTCCCTCTCCCCCTCCCTCTCCCCCTCCCACTCTCCCTCCCCTGCAAACCTAATCATAGGAATTAACACATAAATCGACCAAATTAACAAACCAAAGCCACGCAATCTCATGTTCCCTCCAACACAGACTAAAGAACACACACACACTAAACCACGGCTGTGCTGTTTCTCATCATCATGTCAAACAGAACACACCAGAACCAGCTTCCTTCCCACAACGGGTTGTCTTTATGTTGAGCTGCCAATAGTGATGGCCACACCCAAAATAATGGGCGAGTCACTCCCTGCAATCACACACTGATATAGTACAAGGTAAACCGCATCCATAGCTCCAGGCTATTCTTTGTATCTCTGGCGGATCACACATATATACACACACACATTTACAGTACACATCATCACACACACATTCAGCTCTTACCGTTGGGTGACACATCTCCTGGTCCTCATGGTAACCCCGCTGCCACAACTCCGGCTACATTCTCCGTACGCACCCCAATCCTCCCAATAGTCCCGACTGGGAACCTGAAATGTACAAACAACTGCTTAAACACCTGAAATATACAAACAACTGCTTAAACACCTGAAATGTACACACAACTGTGTAAACAACTGAAATGTACAAACAACTGTGTAAACAACTGGAATGTACAAACAACTGTGTGAACACCTGAAATGTACAAACAACTGTGTAAACACCTGAAACATTCAAAACAGCTCTTTAAACACCTGACACACAAAACAGCCCTTTAAAGAGTTGAAACATCATACGCCATACATCCCTTTGAACAGCTATAACAATGTATATATAGCTATGAAATATAAATGCAAACAACCTTTTTAAAAGCTGAAACATACAGAACAACTCTACAGTTATACAAACATGACCGTAGCATATAAAAACAATTTTCTAAACGGGTTCTATGCAGTTTTATATACAGTTCTAAATCAGTACTATATATACTCCACATCTTCTTACCAGGAGGGCTGGAACCAGGAACAGCTGCAGAGCAGCCAGAACCCAAAGCCTTCTCATATTTTACTGTTGGAGACAATAGAACAGTTTCTATTATTATAAAGTTACTCTAACTAACTAGGGCATAACCAGTTAGTTGTCATAATAAAGTAAGAATATTTGGACCAGCCATGAACAGTTCATTATTTTAATGTAGGCGTACAACTAGCTAGGAAATATATGCTGTTAGAAAGTGAACATGTATTTTGTTCATACAGGGACAATCAAACTGAGATCAGCATCTCTTGTCAGTCAAAAAAAAAACACTGTAGAAATAAACAGAATTCACAGACATAAAACATTTTGAATAGCAATTACATTTCAGCATAAAACCGTCCTATAACAGATGTTCTGACTGTGTTCTAGGCACCCAGGTCTTGAACATAAGATTAACTTTTTGCAATATGTTTTATCTCCCAATAAGACTGCTGTATTTCTAGCAATAACCAGTCCTGTGAATGTGTACTCAAACTTCTATTTCTCCAATACATTATTGAGTTGAGATAGTTAAGAATATTCTGCATCACAGCCTTTTAAACATCCAATGTCCGGTCCTGTTTGGACGACAAGAAATCCCACCTAACTAAAGTGTGTAAGACAAGGATGTGTGAAAGTAAGCACCAATCATAAAATGTAACACTGCATGTTTTAAAAAAAACTATTAGTGATCCTTTAATCTGTACTGGAAACTATGGTTGAAAGTCTTCAAGGCAAAATGTAAAAGGGTGTTTAAAAGAACTCCTTTTTAATTGTTCCTAAAAGGTGGTTTATCAAAAGGATGTTTGAGGAAGCATTTAAAAGTTTTTACAGTGCTGGGTTTGAATCACCGCATTTCCTTTAGATCTGGTCTTAATTTCTGAATAGATTTTGTGCTGTTCATCAATTGACCATTTTGCTTTGTAGTTCAGAATTAACTTGCCGTTTCAGGTCTCTGTCGAGTTTCATTGGGACACCCAGTCGATGTGTCCTTGAATGACAGACCAAGTCTCATTGAATAGGAATGCGTGGGGCAAACTCACATACACACACATTGACTTGCTCTATTCAGAATAGTGTTTGCTGTTTTGTATTCTTTGAACCCTCAGATTCCATCAGCGTTGTTCAGTATTGTCGATACACGCGAGTGAACATGCACGGTCTATACAGGTGTTCTGTTCAATGAAAGCTGACCCCAATGCTACACCTGCAGAATATGTCAAATGCATATTCCTCCCGTCAATGATCACACATTCATAAAAAGGAAACAGACGTATTGTTGCGAGCGTAGTGTAGTTCATGCGAAATCACTTTAAAAGAAAATGTCTGAGGGGATCTTACTGTCCCGGTTTTGCTTTTAAGGCACATTACCTGGTTAAGTCTTAGTAAACCATTCATACTTATTTTGTGCAGAAACTGAAAATTATTGCCATTTTTTGATTTGAGTAATTTAGCATATTCTTTCGTAAGGGTGGTCAATAGCATTTGCATATACTACCCTATACCCAGAACCACTATGTTGGGGGTCCGGACTTGGCATTGCCATTTACAAATACTGGCATGTCTGCATGATCTGAAATATGTTTATGGCGGTTATAATAACAGAGAATGTTTTTTTACATTTAACCTAACTGGAGAGATGGCTATACTGTTTTTTAAACATGATCAGGACGTAATAATGCCAGCGGGAACGTTTCCTAATCAATAGATTCAGCTGTAGGAAGAATAGCAAAAAAAAGAGTGGTAAAATCTCACAATTTCCCCTGCCGTTTCTTTGGTCTCCCTTAATTGTATCTAATAAATCTTTCAAATATATTTACTCTATCTTTGGAATCTGCATTTCCACACCTTGGACCAGATATTTACATCATATTCCTTTCAACCACATACCAGTCTGTAATGAAAACAAATCATTGCAGAGCTGTAATTCTGGATTGTACCTCAGTAGAATAATCCACGAGTGAGTCAAGGAAACACAAATGTTTGTACAGAAAAAAAGTTCTGCCCAAACATTCTACCAATATTTTTGATTCTCCTCTCTCCTCCCTCGCTCACTATATCTTCTTCTTTCTCTTTTTTTTCACAATTTCTTCTCTTTTTCTCCCCTCTCCTTCCTACCCTCTTCCATTCGGTCTGTCAATCTCTCACTCCACTCTTGCTCTCTCTCACTCTCTCCCTCTCTCTCTCTCACTCTCTCCCACTCTTGCTCTCTCTCCCTCTCTCCACTCTTGCTCTCCCTCTCTCTCTCTCTCACTCTTTCCCTCTCTCTCTCCTCTCTCCCACTCTTGCTCTCTCTCCCTCTCTCCACTCTTGCTCTCCCTCTCTCCCTCTCTCTCTCTCTCTCACTCTCTCCCTCTCTCTCTCTCTACTCTTGCTCTCTCCCTCTCTCTCTCTCTCTCCACTCTCTCTCTCCACTCTCTCTCCCCCTCTCTCCACTCTTGCTCTCTCCCTCTCTCCACTCTCTCTCTCCCTCTCTCCACTCTCTCTCCCCCTCTCTCCACTCTTGCTCTCTCCCCCTCTCTCCACTCTCTTTCCTTTTCTCCATCTCATCCTTCATCTCAGGATCTAATAGCTTAATACAGATAAACATAATGTGGATAACCGGTGGAAGAGCCTACTGTTTGTTTGTTTTTCCAGGCTGTAACATTATCAGGGCAGCTGTGGGATTTTTCCCATCTGAATTAGCAGTCTCATCTCCTGTGACAGACAGAGAAGGCCAGTCTAGCCTGGTCGCCAAGCCATGAGGCTGTCTGCTCGTAGATATGTGTTTGTTTTCTTTAGGTGTTATCAGGGTAGCAGGGGGTTTCCGGCCCTCCCTCCCCGGATATGGTAACCTACTGCCTGCCTGACATACCCTCTCTCTACCCATAGCCTGGTGGACAAGAGATGCCAGAGGGTGGATGGACACTGACCCGTTGTGAATCAGGGACAGACATACCAGGCTAAGAAGGACAGAGCGAGGAGGCAGGGCAGGGGGTGGGGCCATGCCAAGGGTTCTGGCGGCACAGCGGAGCATCGAGGGGCAGACTGAAAACCAGCCATGTCTGGGAGTTTATGAGGATTGAATGGAGGCTGCTGCTGGACAGAGAGAGGAGCGGGGATACAGTAGACTGCTCAGTACAGAGTGACACCACTGTCCCTAGTTGCACTCACTTGCAGCTTACTACTGACGTCAGTAGTTCTATGACCCTATTGTGCCGAAATCATTACCGTAACTGTCAGAGTTAGGGGTCAGGCAGATTCCATATGTAACTGTCAGTTAAGGTGTCAGACAGATTCCATATGTAACTGTCAGTTAAGGGGTCAGGCAGATTCCATATGTAACTCACAGTTAAGGGGTCAGGCAGATTCCATATGTAACTGTCAGTTAAGGTGTCAGGCAGATTCCATATGTAACTCTATGTTAAGGGGTCAGGCAGATTCCATATGTAACTCACAGTTAAGGGGTCAGGCAGATTCCATATGTAACTCTATGTTAAGGGGTCAGGCAGATTCCATATGTAACTCACAGTTAAGGGGTCAGGCAGATTCCATATGTAACTCACAGTTAAGGGGTCAGGCAGATTCCATATGTAACACACAGTTAAGGTGTCAGGCAGATTCCATATGTAACTCACAGTTAAGGGGTCAGGCAGATTCCATATGTAACACACAATTAAGGGTTCAGGCAGATTCCATATGTAACTCTCAGTTAAGGTGTCAGGCAGATTCCATATGTAACTCACAGTTAAGGTGTCAGGCAGATTCCATATGTAACACACAGTTAAGGTGTCAGGCAGATTCCATATGTAACTCACAGTTAAGGGGTCAGGCAGATTCCATATGTAACACACAGTTAAGGTGTCAGGCAGATTCCATATGTAACTCACAGTTAAGGGGTCAGGCAGATTCCATATGTAACTCACAATTAAGGGGTCAGGCAGATTCCATATGTAACTCTCAGTTAAGGTATCAGGCAGATTCCATATGTAACTCACAGTTAAGGTGTCAGGCAGATTCCATATGTAACACACAGTTAAGGTGTCAGGCAGATTCTATATGTAACTGTCAGTTAAGGTGTCAGGCAGATTCCATATGTAACTCTATGTTAAGGGGTCAGGCAGATTCCATATGTAACTCACAGTTAAGGGGTCAGGCAGATTCCATATGTAACACACAGTTAAGGTGTCAGGCAGATTCCATATGTAACTCACAGTTAAGGGGTCAGGCAGATTCCATATGTAACTCACAATTAAGGGGTCAGGCAGATTCCATATGTAACTCACAATTAAGGGGTCAGGCAGATTCCATATGTAACTCTCAGTTAAGGTGTCAGGCAGATTCCATATGTAACTCACAGTTAAGGTGTCAGGCAGATTCCATATGTAACTCTATGTTAAGGGGTCAGGCAGATTCCATATGTAACTCACAGTTAAGGTGTCAGGCAGATTCCATATGTAACACACAGTTAAGGTGTCAGGCAGATTCTATATGTAACTGTCAGTTAAGGGGTCAGGCAGATTCCATATGTAACTGTCAGTTAAGGTGTCAGGCAGATTCCATATGTAACTCACAGTTAAGGGGTCAGGCAGATTCCATATGTAACTCACAATTAAGGGGTCAGGCAGATTCCATATGTAACTCTCAGTTAAGGTGTCAGGCAGATTCCATATGTAACTCACAGTTAAGGTGTCAGGCAGATTCCATATGTAACACACAGTTAAGGTGTCAGGCAGATTCTATATGTAACTGTCAGTTAAGGGGTCAGGCAGATTCCATATGTAACTGTCAGTTAAGGTGTCAGGCAGATTCCATATGTAACTGTCAGTTAAGGGGTCAGGCAGAGTCCATATGTAACTCACAGTTAAGGGGTCAGGCAGATTCCATATGTAACACAAGCAAAACTCCGGCCAGAACAGTTATCGGACCTCAACCCTAATGAGCTGTTGTGAGAGCAGCATGATTGTATGGTACGTAACAAGTGCCCATTAAGCCAATCCAACTTGTGGAAGTGATACAGGAAGCATGGGGTGAAATCCATTCAGAATATTTTAACAAATTGAACTACTAGAATTCCAAAGGTCTGGAAGACTTCAATTCCTGCAAATGGAGGATTCTTTGATGAAAGCCTAGTTTCAAGTACAGAATTGTTATATCAAATAAAAAAAAACATTATTTCTAACCTTGTCAATGACTATATTTCCTATTTATTTTGCTGTTTTCCTATCCATGAAAACGGTAGAGTTCATAATTTTGTGAATCCTGAACAATCCTGCACCTTATAGTTATAAATAGCTGAAATAAGGATGAAATATGTGACGCTAATAGCACTCTGCCAGTCTGTGCATGCTGTGGAGAGACACGGAGCAGTGGAGTAGGTCGCGTCAAACATTTAAACGGGGAAAACTGACCCAGCTGAACTTATAGACATCCTTGGTGTGTCCACATTCGCCTCCACATTAAGTGCGGCCGAATTACATACATTTGACAGGCGAGTAAAACCGCACACATATTACATATACAAACGGCCCCTCGCCGCACACATATTGACAGGCGAGTAAAACCGCACACATATTACATATACAAACGGCCCCTCGCCGCACACATATTGACAGGCGAGTAAAACCGCACACATATTACATATACAAACGGCCCCTCGCCGCACACATATTACATATACAAACGGCCCCTCGCCGCACACATATTACATATACAAACGGCCCCTCGCCGCACACATATTACATATACAAACGGCCCCTCGCCGCACACATATTACATATACAAACGGCCCCTCGCCGCACACATATTACATATACAAACGGCCCCTCGCCGCACACATATTACATATACAAACGGCCCCTCGCCGCACACATATTACATATACAAACGGCCCCTCGCCCAGTGACCACGTTAGTTTGTCCAACAATAGTAGTGTATATTATGTAGAATAAATAGAAAGTCCAAAATAGCATGTACATTTGAAAACATCTAATGTATATCACTCTTTTAATTAATTCAAACATAATTTAAAAAGTAAGTCGCGCAAGCAATATTGTTGAAGACTAATATAAGTCATTGTATTTTTACAAATGTACTTTAACTATTGCACAAAAACACCACAAATGATCAAAATTGCTACGTACCTGGTGACCGTTTGTTCGACTTATAAGTTTCCAGAACAGCCGGTGAATTCAAGTGTTTACAGGCGCTTGTTCTAATATCACTGTTTTAATATCACTGCTCTAATATCACTGTTCTAATAACACTGTTCTAATAACACTGTTCTAATAACACTGTTCTAATAACACTGTTCTAATAACACTGTTCTAATAACACTGTTCTAATATCACTGCGCCAGGTCTAATATCACTGCGCCTGTTCTAACATCACTGCGCCTGTTCTAATATCACTGCGCCTATTCTAATATCACTGCGCCTGTTCTAATATCACTGCGCCTGTTCTAATATCACTGCGCCTATTCTAATATCACTGCGCCTGTTCTAATATCACTGCGCCTGTTCTAATATCACTGCGCCTATTCTAATATCACTGCGCCTGTTCTAATATCACTGCGCCTATTCTAATATCACTGCTCTAATATCACTGCTCTAATATCACTGTTCTAATAACACTGTTCTAATAACACTGTTCTAATAACACTGTTCTAATAACACTGTTCTAATAACACTGCGCCAGGTCTAATATCACTGCGCCTGTTCTAATATCACTGCGCCTATTCTAATATCACTGCGCCTATTCTAATATCACTGCGCCTATTCTAATATCACTGCGCATGACAGAATCCGTTAATATCTGTATCTTGGTTCTTCTCTGTTTAGTCCCTGGCCCAGGCCCGGTCTACGACGTCCAGGTGAAGCGGGTCTAAGACGTCCAGGTGAAGCGGGTCTAAGACGTCCAGGTGAAGCGGGTCTAAGACGTCCAGGTGAAGCGGGTCCAAGACGTCCAGATGAATCGGGTTTAAAGACGTCCAGCTAAAGGTATCGCTGATGCGCTCTATCGCTTTCTCTTTAAGAAAGCAAATTGTATGTAACGAGTTGAAACAGTCCGCTTGGTGTTATTAAAACCCTCCGCGTCACATCCGCATAACCGCATCATGCCCGCGCGTGCTGCTGATTACAGATGTGCACCCGGGAGGTCGTTATTGTGAAGCTGTAATTTCTCATTATAAAAATAACTTAATGAGTGTTTGTACATTTTAAAATCACTCTTCTCATGCTAAGTCATTCTCGGTTCACACGGCGGTGGTTCTCTTCTCACTGTTATGATATGTGATTTTATCCGTGTTACACACGAATAGTGAAATAATGCTTTGTGATGCGTACCAGCTCGTTTGCAACCAATGTTTGCAATGACTCAGGAATACTTTATTTTAATACCATTTTCATGGGTGAACAGTCAGCCACACTCAGTAAGCAGAAGGTTCAACCAGAGAAATAGATGACTTACACACACACACAGTTGGACAAAACAAGCTATTAAGTTCAAATAAACAACCTATGAACTCAAAACTGTCTACATCAGAGAATCAAAAAGCTTTACTTATAACAGTTAACTTAACAGTTAAGTCTTTTATGCATTTTATAGAATTGAATGAGCAGAGAACATTTCTTTATGTTGTCTATCTTTATATGTATTCTGTGGAAATCCCTTGTAATGAAGAAATGTACAAATTAATTTGATTGGATAAGAACTACCTAGAGGTTAGACATGAGTTAAGTTGTTTGTAAACAGAGCAGCTATTTGGGGTTTTAGACATGGCAAACCGCTAGAGCCGCTGAGATTAGAAACCTTCATCGTGTTTTCACAGCTGACATCCCCCCTCTCTCTGGCCCCCCTCTATTGCGGGTGAGAAGAGGTGGTTTGGTTTGAGGAACACTGATCATACAGTCTTAGCTTCTGTTCAGGCAGAAACACCCTAACAGCCTAGGTGGGAGCAGTCTGTTGATATATGGATCTGGGTGGAATCATGTGATCACCCATCTAGACTTGCACCAATGGCACCACATTCCCTATGTAGTGCACAAGTTTGGACCAGAACCCCTGTGTGCTCTGATCACAAGTTGTGCACTATAAAGGATGCGATCTGGAACCAATCCCTACTGTACACTTGTCATTGTCCCTCCTAGAACCCATCAGGACAGATACAAGGTCAAAGGCCCCTTGGAACCCATCAGGACAGATAGGAAGTGAATGGGCCCCCTAGAACCCATCAGGACAGATACAACTTTTAGGGGCCTCCTAGAACCCATCAGGACAGATAGGAGGTGAAGGGGCCCCCTAGAACCCATCAGGACAAATTGGAGGTGAAGGGGCCCCCTAGAACCCATCAGGACAGATAGGAGGTGAAGGGGCCCCCTAGAACCCATCAGGACAGATAGGAGGAGAAGGGGCCCCCTAGAACCCATCAGGACAGATAGGAGGAGAAGGGGCCCCCTAGAACCCATCAGGACAGATAGGAGGTGAAGGGGCCCCCTAGAACCCATCAGGACAGATACAAGGTTAGGGGCCCCCTAGAACCCATCAGGACAGATAGGAGGTGAAGGGGCCCCCTAGAACCCATCAGGACAGATAGGAGGTGAAGGGGCCCCCTACAACCCATCAGGACAGATACAAGGTTAGGGTCCATCAGTAATGTTGATTCCACTGTTGTAACCACTACATTCTTCCAGACTGAAATAGGACATTTTCAAAACAATAACAATGCAAAAATGTTGTAAATGTGTACTTTTTATTCCACATGTGTCTGGCGTTTAACATTACACTGTCTGGAATAGTATGATTGTCTGCTAGACACAGGGTTGTTTATACATTTATATTCCAAGACAATTTTAAGGGGCTTTGCAGAAGTTTTTTTGGTTTACAATCATTTTTAATTATATTTTTTAGAAGAAGTATTAAATTATGCAGTTAGGTGGTTACTCCCCAGCACACCCAGGAGAGTTGAAGATTGGGATGTAACCCTCTGCATAAATACAGTGTGAGAAGTAACATTCTCTATTTATTATTGGTAATACGGCAGCATTTAATCATTAAGGTCTTTATTTAAAACACGCAATTACATGTTTTTGAAATTCTTCACTTTATCCTAAACGCTTGGAACTAGACACACTATTTTGAACTAGTCACACTTTTTGGGAAATTAAAGTAGGAAATGTGTTGAAATAATTCAGGTCCCAGGTTCATGGTATGCCAAGGATCTGGGTTGGAATCACAATCAAAACATCTCTGTTTTAGTGTCTGCTAGCTAGATTACTTTAAAGTGCCCCCCACGGCATTCCCTGGACAAGATGTTTTCAGGGAAATGGATAGAGAGACTTTGGAAAAATATTTCCTCTTTCTGACGTTAAAGGGGTGGCACTTCTTATTTACTCTTCCTCCACCTTCACTGGATTGGTTGTGTAGAAGAGAACCCAAACCATTATGGAAAACCTTATGCAGGGGATCTTATGTCAGGCGTTTCCTTGAACACATCTCCTGGGCTGGGCCCGATGCCCGTCAGTGAATGGATCCTTGACAACAATCAGGAATGTCCTCATCTCATTGTGCTGGCAGATTTGCCCAGAGGAACGAGTTGTGTAAAAGGGCTCTGATCTGATCTCACAGACTGGGCTATACAAACAGAACTACACAAACATTTGATTCTAGTGGTACAGCTGGTTTTATGTTCTACCTGGTAATTAAATGCACCAACCTGTCCCTGGTCTGAATAAGTCCCACGTGTAATGAAAAAGAAAATAAGAATAATCTGTGAAACTTCCTTTGAGGTCCCGATTCAAGTTTGTGTTATTAAAGTAATTCCCAGTGGGCCAGTTCTCACATGCCTACTGAATTATCCAATCCAGTATCAGATGCTGTTTTTACCCATATTACACTGTGCCATGTTGCACCTAGCCAACAACACAAGTAAGGTAATTGGATAGGAGCTAGAGCTTTTCTCTGGCCCAGTGTAGCTGCCAGGAACTAGTGGGTCTCTCAGGGTTCAGGCAGATCAGGGGGACAAGGACTGTAATCCCTCCATGTCACTGTCCACACACACACACACACATACACACACACACACACACGTCATCACATCATCCTAAACACGTAACCACCCCCACACACACAATTACATTTACAGAAAAAAACTAAAATCAACAAAAAATGTAGATAACAGAAAAGTATCTACATGTAAACCCTGCCATTGAATTTAGCTTGAACATCTCAAACCCAAAAACATTTTTCTCCTAAATACAACAAATCCAATTTTCCAGATACATTACCCAGTTCCACCCAACTATTTACTATCCAACCCTAACCAGCTCATCGTAACGGCCTCATCTCCGCACCTCATCCGCTCAATCCTTTCTTCCTCAGCCTATCCTCTTCCCAGACCACAGATAGACCTCTTCTTCTGACATATATTTGGTCAACTATGAATTCAAGGTGAGTTCAACGGCGGGTCTAACCACTCTATTGTATTCAGGTTAACAGTTCGTACCAAGTAGGCTTCCCTCACTCGAGTTCAACTCACTCCCCCAGAATCCCTTTCACAGCTGCTTGCTGAGTTTACGGGCCTGTCTCTCCTTGGCGTCAAAAGCAAACTTGGTGTCCTGCAGTTGTTCTATAATCTCCCTGGCCTCCTTCATCTCCTGGGCCAGCTGGTTGTATTTCTCCAGCAGCTCCTGGTTCTCCCTGCGGAGTTCCACCACCAGATGGTTCAGTTCCTCGCTCTGTTTCCCACAGTGGAACTTCAGGGACTCCATCTCAGTCAGGGTCACCTCCATGCGCTTCACCAGACCTTCTAGCTTGTCCTTTGACATCTTGGTTTTGGATCTCAGTCAGGTCAGGTTGTGCTTCTTGTCCAAGCTTCTTGTCACGCTTTGTTTACTCCGTGCGTAAATCAAGGGCTTCACTGGGTCGCCATTGGTTTGGTTGGTCTATGAGAGCCAGGTGTCTCACTGTGTGTCCTGAGCATCTGTGTATATTTGCCTGCTTTGGTTTGTCCCATGGTTTGGATGGAGGTGTTCAGCCTCACTAATCCCGCGTGTCGACTGGTCACCTGTTCCCTGTCCTTTACCTTGTGACTATTTAAAGCCTAATCTAGTTTCTGAACGTATCGGACAAGCTGTTCTCTCCTCACTGTCCATCTATAATCTTATTAGTGAGAGCAATCCTGAGCCATGACAGACGTAGGGATTCACTCCCACACACTCTTCACATGCTCACACGCTCCCACACACTTTTCACACGCTCTCACACACTTTTCACACGCTCTCACACACTCTTCACACGCTCTCACACACTCCTCACACGCTTCCACATGCTCTCAAACACTCCCGCACTCTCACACTCCTCACATGCTTCCACATGCTCTCACACACTCCCGCACTCTCACACTCCTCACAAGCTCTCACACACTCCTGCACACTCTCACACGCTGCCGCACTCTCACACTCCTCACATGCTCTCACACATTCTCACACACTCCCGCACACTCCTGCACACTGCCGCACTCTCACACTCCTCACATGCTCTCACACATTCTCACACTCCTGCACACTCTCACACACACCTACAGCTAAACAGGCACTTAAGCACACATAAACTCCAAATATCCCCACTCTGGTCCCCGCTTACCCAAATGTCTACAGTCCCTTCAGTCTCCATCTCCATCTGTGATGGCTGTATCTTGGGTCCATGTTACTCTGTCCATGTTCCCGTGTCACTGCTTATGCATTTCATCTTCCACAGACGAAGGGCATGTTCAACTGGATTGTATTGCAGATTCTATCACAGTATTTTTGTGGTCACAGTCTAGTGGTAAGGTTGAAGCGCTGTTTAATTATAGTCATTTGTAGGCAATCGCTTGTACGCTGTAGCTGTACGCTTTAGAAGTCATTCTGCTGCTGTCAACAGTTACATCATCATTAAAGACAAATAAGCCGGTTCCAGTGACAGACAGCCAGACACCCCCAGGCAGTTGAGTTTTCACTTCTCTCTAGCAATAACTTAGGTACACCTTAAACTTACAAACCTACACCTTAAAAGAGGTCCAAATATTTTTCAGAACTCAGAAGGATCTTTAAAACTTTTTTTTAACTGTAACTGAGCCTTCCGGTTTTAGAGCCTATTTGCCAGCTTGTAGTGTAGCCTATGTGGTTCTGCTGGTCTCCTATGGATGTGAGGGGGTGATAAATCCTGGCCACCTTCCAGAGCACAATGTGTCAGACTGTTGTTTTATTTGTCATTTATCAGTACGCATTTTTCAGGAATCCAAATGTTCCAAAACAAACCCTTGTGGAGTGAACAAATGACATCATTAACATGTTAAAGGTCAGTCAGGACAAATAGAAACATTAGAAAAACATTCATGCCAGAGTTCAGAAACTACAAATTGTGTGGGAGTCCAGGGCTCTCTGAGCTGCATGTATGAGAAGAGTTGACCTGGAGGAGGTGTAGTGTAGATATCTGTATGAGTAGTTGACCTGGCTGGAGGAGGTGTAGTGTAGATATCTGTATGAATAGAGTTGACCTGGAGGAGGTGTAGTGTAGATATCTGTATGAGTAGAGTTGACCTGGAGGAGGTGTAGTGTAGATATCTGTATAAGTAGAGTTGACCTGAAGGAGGTGTAGTGTAGATATCTGTATGAGTAGAGTTGACCTGGAGGAGGTGTAGTGTAGATATCTGTATGAGTAGAGTTGACCTGGAGGAGGTGTAGTGTAGATATCTGTATGAGTAGAGTTGACCTGGAGGAGGTGTAGTGTAGATATCTGTATGAGTAGAGTTGACCTGGAGGAGGTGTAGTGTAGATATCTGTATGAGTAGAGTTGACCTGGAGGTGGTGTAGTGTAGATGTCTGTATGAGTAGAGTTGACCTGGAGGAGGTGTAGTGTAGAAATCTGCATGTATGAGTAGAGTTGACCTGGAGGAGGTGTAGTGTAGATATCTGTATGAGTAGAGTTGACCTGGAGGAGGTGTAGTGTAGATATCTGTATGAGTAGAGTTGACCTGGAGGAGGTGTAGTGTAGATATCTGTATGAGTAGAGTTGACCTGGAGGAGGTGTAGTGTAGATATCTGTATGAGTAGAGTTGACCTGGAGGAGGTATAGTGTAGATATCTGTATGAGTAGAGTTGACCTGGAGGAGGTGTAGTGTAGATGTCTGCATGTATGAGTAGAGTTGACCTGGAGGAGGTGTAGTGTAGATATCTGCATGTATGAGTAGAGTTGACCTGGAGGAGGTGTAGTGTAGATATCTGCATGTATGAGTAGAGTTGACCTGGAGGAGGTGTAGTGTAGATATCTGAATGAATAGAGTTGACCTGGAGGAGGTGTAGTGTAGATATCTGTATGAGTAGAGTAGACCTGGAGGAGGTGTAGTGTAGATATCTGTATGAGTAGAGTTGACCTGGAGGAGGTGTTGTGTAGATATCTGTGTGAGTAGAGTTGACCTGGAGGAGGTGTAGTGTAGATATCTGCATGTATGAGTAGAGTTGACCTGGAGGAGGTGTAGTGTAGATATCTGCATGTATGAGTAGAGTTGACCTGGAGGAGGTGTAGTGTAGATATCTGCATGTATGAGTAGAGTTGACCTGGAGGAGGTGTAGTGTAGATATCTGTATGAGTAGAGTTGACCTGGAGAAGGTGTAGTGTAGATATCTGTATGAGTAGAGTTGACCTGGAGGAGGTGTAGTGTAGATATCTGCATGTATGAGTAGAGTTGACCTGGAGGAGGTGTAGTGTAGATATCTGTATGAGTAGAGTTGACCTGGAGGAGGTGTAGTGTAGATATCTGTATGAGTAGAGTTGACCTGGAGGAGGTGTAATGTAGATATCTGTATGAGTAGAGTAGACCTGGAGGAGGTGTAGTGTAGATATCTGTGTGAGTAGAGCTGACCTGGAGGAGGTGTAGTGTAGATATCTGAATGAATAGAGTTGACCTGGAGGAGGTGTAGATATCTGTATGAGTAGAGTTGACCTGGAGAAGGTGTAGTGTAGATATCTGTATGAGTAGGGTTGACCTGGAGGAGGTGTAGTGTAGATATCTGCATGTATGAGTAGAGTTGACCTGGAGGAGGTGTAGTGTAGATATCTGCATGTATGAGTAGAGTTGACCTGGAGGAGGTGTAGTGTAGATATCTGCATGTATGAGTAGAGTTGACCTGGAGGAGGTGTAGTGTAGATATCTGAATGAATAGAGTTGACCTGGAGGAGGTGTAGTGTAGATATCTGCATGGTCAACACTGCATGCCTGACTTCCTATCTCCCTTCTCCTCACTTCGGCTAACTAATGTTTCTCCTCCACAGTGAGTCTGTATATTTACACTCCCAGTCTATTTCCTGAACACATACCAGACCATCGGCCTAGGGCATACCTACATGATGACATCAACTGTTTCATACCCGGTTCAGATTTGTATGAATTATTAGTTTGATTATTTCAAAACCACATAACTGATGTCCACGTTGGCAGTCTCAACGTTGTTGCGATTGATTAGGAGGACAACCGTGTATTTGTAGAATCTCCTAGGCTGTGCCTTTGCTAATATTCAATAAACCATGTGCCCGATACCAGTGAACACACACACAACGACCGTGAGTTCTATTGATCCTGTTGGCCACAAAAACATGTGCAGGTTAAACACTGAATAAACTGGCACAGCATGGATTTGTGTGCCGCCCGTCCAGTCCCGTCCACCTGGCTACTAGCCAAGCGGTTCCCATGGTTACAGCTAATGTCTGCACACATCCCAGGCGTGGTGCCAGTCAACCTGACTTCCAATAGGCACAGCAGATCCAAATGGAATGCAAGCACACCAAATATTCCACGGCATTCCCACAATGTGCCCACTCTGCCGGCAAGGTCTGTGTCACGCTGGAGGGCAGCCCAGGATGAATTCAGACACGACAAGGACAGACCGGGACAAAGGGAGTCTCAGTGTGTGCACAGCCGGGAGACAAGCAGGTAGACCTGACAGTTGCAAAACACATTCCAGGCTACTTCAGAAAGGCGAGTCATAACTGGCTAACCTACAAACCTTGTCTAATGAATAACTTAGCATTATTGGTGGATCCGTCAGTTAGACAAATCCTCTACGATAGATCACAGGTGAGACACTTTAGGAGCACAGCTAGGACTTGATTCAACTGTGCAACAGGGTACAATAACAAACCAGCGTCACACCAGACAACGCAAATATGTTCAAATTCCAGGTGGCTTGTTTCAAATCTTAAATGCAGTACAATGCAAACTCAATTCTATCTGAACGGTAAAATAAAATAAAAACAGAGACTGTTGTTCTCTAAAGCGAATGAACCACCAGGAAATGACAGAAAAAAGTACCTTTTTTATTTACTCAGTCATTCGTTTAAAAATGAAAAACATTTGAAATAAATATCCATGCATAAAGCGTACGCTGATAATGCATGAGGCGGCAAACACAAGTCAGTTAACCGACATCATAAAATCCATTCTAGGTTCCTCTGCAGAAAAGCATTTAATCGGAGTGCAAAATTGCACCTAATCCTGGGCCTGTATTAATAAAGAGCCTTACAGTAGGCCAAGGCTTGTTAATCCAGACACTGTAATGACTTCCAACAATGCCACCTGTATCTTTTGTGTTGAAGATCTTTACTAACAATCCACTTCAAATCTCCCCATTCAGACAGTAGGCAAAGAAATTATATGGACATCCCTTTCTTGGTGTGTCATAGGAACTTGGCCCTGAAATATCAATGGTACCCCGTGATTAGTTTTATGGCAAGAACGAACAACTTTTAGCACTTCTTAACACACAGAGTAACCAGGTCAGATGTTGTTTAGTGTGATTCTTTAGGCCTAGTCTGTATCACCACGATGACTTCTCACTCGCTGGGGTAAACACCTAATCAGCTTTAGTCACTTGAGAAAGTACAATTCAAATTCCTGAACTGACACAATCATCCACTTTAATCCCAACCAGGTGGTGAGAATATCATCAGCAAATCACTGGGTTCAGATGTAGCTCTGAGAGAAAACACAGTCAAACAAACCGAAATGTGAAGGACAGGAGTGTGGAAGTTCAGAACTCCTAAATACTAAAAACGATGTTTCCAAAGTCTGATTTAGTAGAGCATGTTGAGAGACAGCTCACAGGGTTTTGGGATCATGAATTGGACGGGGGAGGAAAAAGATCTGGAATGCAGGAGAAAATACATATGATGGGTGGACAAAGCAATGATCTGACTAGCAAGAGTTCATTTCAAAAAGCACACTCACTATTCAACACTTAGCAGTTCTAATCGCCACTATCATCATCATCATCAGTTACCATTTCAAATGTACGTATTAAAAGCCTAAACCGCTCTTCGTCTGCTTTCATTTCCCCCAAAACAATGGGGGTTAGGCAGTGACAGCAGGGGTTCTGTGTTGGCTTGGTGGTTAGGCTCCCCTGGACAACATTGCCGCATCTTGAAGATTTCGTAACCATAGAAACCAAAATGTTTAATTCAACTTCGCCAAGTAATGCCGGCGTTCCTCTAGACAGCCTGTGACACACGTAGCCTCAGAAGAGTCAGATCAATCACTTAAAAAATAACAGAGTATGAAGTAAAAAGTCATCATGTTTAAGACCTTGAAAAACAACAACGGTTGCCATGGGGATTGAGAAACCCCATCCCCTTCAGGCCCTAAAAGGCAGAACAAAAATAAATGTCCCACCCAGTCATGACGTAATGAAAATAACAGGACATGGGCCTGATCCACTGAAGGCTGTGGATCTCGGAGCAGCGATGCATATTCACTAGGAACCAGGGGGACAAGGCCTTGATTTGTCCAATATCAAAGTGGTCATTTACATTCCAAAATATCTGTTGTGATAAAATCAGGTTACGGGAGCGCCCTAATGAAGACACATCAGTGCAGCCAATAGGTGCATCCATTGGGGTCAGGGGCGGGGGGCGTTCTGCTAAATGTAGAACTGATGCAGGGCCAGCTGGTCCATGAAGGGCCTGACCAGGTTGTCCGTAGCGAAGTAGAACACCAAGCCAAAGAAGATGGAGATGGGCAGAGCAGGAAGGGCCTTTTTAAAGATGGCCAGGAGGAGAAGAGTCAGACACAAGCCCTGTGTGGAGGAAGACGAGCCACTGTTAATGTCTACACGACCTGGGAGGACAAGAAGCTAAGGAAACACTGATATCAAGGACGTTATGGTATAAAACATTCTGGAGTTGCAGGAGACACATGCAGAGCGAGAGGGGCAGACTGTTTACTGACGATGAGAATGGCTACGAAGCAGGCCAGGGTGGTGTTCCAGTCTCCACTGGCTGTAGCAGACGCCTTCCCCACCAACATGCTGTAGAATATGAAGTCTCCCAGACCCAGTTTCACCCCGCCTGTAAACACAGAGGACATTTACATTCAGGTCAGACTGGAAGAAACACGACGACAGACTCTAAAAATAAGCCCTATAGAACCACAATGAAAAACAGGGCAGTGTAATTTAATTTAGTGAAGAAACAAAACGTAATTGTTTTAAGTTGTGAGATTCTTACTAAACATATGGCAGCGCTATTCTGAGACACCCACAAAAACACACAGCAACGGGTAATGAGAGGTTATAAAAGTGAGAGGAGAAAGCTGGTGAAATGATTATAAAGAGCCAAGTACCAATCAAGCCTCCAGGGTGAGATGAAGACGGTGTGGCGGCCGGATGAATACAGTGTGGCGGCCGGATGAATACAGTGTGGCGGCCGGATGAATACAGTGTGGCGGCCGGATGAATACAGTGTGGCGGCCGGATGAATACAGTGTGGCGGCCGGATGAATACAGTGTGGCGGCCGGATGAATACAGTGTGGATGAATACAGTGTGGCGGCCGGATGAATACAGCGTGGATGAATACAGTGTGGCGGCCGGATGAATACAGTGTGGCGGCCGGATGAATACAGTGTGGATGAATACAGTGTGGCGGCCGGATGAATACAGTGTGGCGGCCGGATGAATTCAGTGTGGCGGCTGGATGAATACAGCGTGGATGAATACAGTGTGGCGGCCGGATGAATACCGTGTGGATGAATACAATGTGGGGGCCAGATGAATGAATACAGTGTAGCGGCCGGATGAAAACAGTGTGGCGGCCGGATGAATACAGTGTGGCGGCTGGATGAATACAGTGTGGCGGCCGGATGCCTGGACCTGGCTGACAACACTGACATTTTCAGCCAGTTCCATATTAAGTGTGTTAAAGGTCTGTACTGACTTCCATTAGGGACATCTCTAGTTGTGATGTTAAAGGTCTGTACTGACTTCCATTAGGGACATCTCTAGTTGTGATGTTAAAGGTCTGTACTGACTTCCATTAGGGACATCTCTAGTTGTGATGTTAAAGGTCTGTACTGACTTCCATTAGGGACACCTCTAGTTGTGATGTTAAAGGTCTGTACTGACTTCCATTAGGGACACCTCTAGTTGTGATGTTAAAGGTCTGTACTGACTTCCATTAGGGACACCTCTAGTTGTGATGTTAAAGGTCTGTACTGACTTCCATTAGGGACACCTCTAGTTGTGATGTTAAAGGTCTGTACTGACTTCCATTAGGGACACCTCTAGTTGTGATGTTAAAGGTCTGTACTGACTTCCATTAGGGACACCTCTAGTTGTGATGTTAAAGGTCTGTACTGACTTCCATTAGGGACACCTCTAGTTGTGATGTTAAAGGTCTGTACTGACTTCCATTAGGGACACCTCTAGTTGTGATGTTAAAGGTCTGTACTGACTTCCATTAGGGACACCTCTAGTTGTGATGTTAAAGGTCTGTACTGACTTCCATTAGGGACACCTCTAGTTGTGATGTTAAAGGTCTGTACTGACTTCCATTAGGGACACCTCTAGTTGTGATGTTAAAGGTCTGTACTGACTTCCATTAGGGACACCTCTAGTTGTGATGTTAAAGGTCTGTACTGACTTCCTAGTTGTGATGTTAAAGGGACACCTCTAGTTGTGATGTTAAAGGTCTGTACTGACTTCCATTAGGGACACCTCTAGTTGTGATGTTAAAGGTCTGTACTGACTTCCATTAGGGACATCTCTAGTTGTGATGTTAAAGGTCTGTACTGACTTCCATTAGGGACATCTCTAGTTGTGATGTTAAAGGTCTGTACTGACTTCCATTAGGGACATCTCTAGTTGTGATGTTAAAGGTCTGTACTGACTTCCATTAGGGACATCTCTAGTTGTGATGTTAAAGGTCTGTACTGACTTCCATTAGGGACATCTCTAGTTGTGATGTTAAAGGTCTGTACTGACTTCCATTAGGGACATCTCTAGTTGTGATGTTAAAGGTCTGTACTGACTTCCATTAGGGACATCTCTAGTTGTGATGTTAAAGGTCTGTACTGACTTCCATTAGGGACATCTCTAGTTGTGATGTTAAAGGTCTGTACTGACTTCCATTAGGGACATCTCTAGTTGTGATGTTAAAGGTCTGTACTGACTTCCATTAGGGACATCTCTAGTTGTGATGTTAAAGGTCTGTACTGACTTCCATTAGGGACATCTCTAGTTGTGATGTTAAAGGTCTGTACTGACTTCCATTAGGGACATCTCTAGTTGTGATGTTAAAGGTCTGTACTGACTTCCATTAGGGACATCTCTAGTTGTGATGTTAAAGGTCTGTACTGACTTCCATTAGGGACATCTCTAGTTGTGATGTTAAAGGTCTGTACTGACTTCCATTAGGGACATCTCTAGTTGTGATGTTAAAGGTCTGTACTGACTTCCATTAGGGACATCTCTAGTTGTGATGTTAAAGGTCTGTACTGACTTCCATTAGGGACATCTCTAGTTGTGATGTTAAAGGTCTGTACTGACTTCCATTAGGGACATCTCTAGTTGTGATGTTAAAGGTCTGTACTGACTTCCATTAGGGACATCTCTAGTTGTGATGTTAAAGGTCTGTACTGACTTCCATTAGGGACATCTCTAGTTGTGATGTTAAAGGTCTGTACTGACTTCCATTAGGGACATCTCTAGTTGTGATGTTAAAGGTCTGTACTGACTTCCATTAGGGACATCTCTAGTTGTGATGTTAAAGGTCTGTACTGACTTCCATTAGGGACATCTCTAGTTGTGATGTTAAAGGTCTGTACTGACTTCCATTAGGGACATCTCTAGTTGTGATGTTAAAGGTCTGTACTGACTTCCATTAGGGACATCTCTAGTTGTGATGTTAAAGGTCTGTACTGACTTCCATTAGGGACATCTCTAGTTGTGATGTTAAAGGTCTGTACTGACTTCCATTAGGGACATCTCTAGTTGTGATGTTAAAGGTCTGTACTGACTTCCATTAGGGACATCTCTAGTTGTGATGTTAAAGGTCTGTACTGACTTCCATTAGGGACATCTCTAGTTGTGATGTTAAAGGTCTGTACTGACTTCCATTAGGGACATCTCTAGTTGTGATGTTAAAGGTCTGTACTGACTTCCATTAGGGACATCTCTAGTTGTGATGTTAAAGGTCTGTACTGACTTCCATTAGGGACATCTCTAGTTGTGATGTTAAAGGTCTGTACTGACTTCCATTAGGGACATCTCTAGTTGTGATGTTAAAGGTCTGTACTGACTTCCATTATCTCTAGTTGGGACATCTCCAGTTGTGATGTTAAAGGACATCTCTAGTTGTGATGTTAAAGGTCTGTACTGACTTCCATTAGGGACATCTCTAGTTGTGATGTTGTGATGTTAAAGGTCTGTACTGACTTCCATTAGGGACATCTCTAGTTGTGATGTTAAAGGTCTGTACTGACTTCCATTAGGGACATCTCTAGTTGTGATGTTAAAGGTCTGTACTGACTTCCATTAGGGACATCTCTAGTTGTGATGTTAAAGGTCTGTACTGACTTCCATTAGGGACATCTCTAGTTGTGATGTTAAAGGTCTGTACTGACTTCCATTAGGGACATCTCTAGTTGTGATGTTAAAGGTCTGTACTGACTTCCATTAGGGACATCTCTAGTTGTGATGTTAAAGGTCTGTACTGACTTCCATTAGGGACATCTCTAGTTGTGATGTTAAAGGTCTGTACTGACTTCCATTAGGGACATCTCTAGTTGTGATGTTAAAGGTCTGTACTGACTTCCATTAGGGACATCTCTAGTTGTGATGTTAAAGGTCTGTACTGACTTCCATTAGGGACATCTCTAGTTGTGATGTTAAAGGTCTGTACTGACTTCCATTAGGGACATCTCTAGTTGTGATGTTAAAGGTCTGTACTGACTTCCATTAGGGACATCTCTAGTTGTGATGTTAAAGGTCTGTACTGACTTCCATTAGGGACATCTCTGAGTTGTGATGTTAAAGGTCTGTACTGACTTCCATTAGGGACATCTCTAGTTGTGATGTTAAAGGTCTGTACTGACTTCCATTAGGGACATCTCTAGTTGTGATGTTAAAGGTCTGTACTGACTTCCATTAGGGACATCTCTAGTTGTGATGTTAAAGGTCTGTACTGACTTCCATTAGGGACATCTCTAGTTGTGATGTTAAAGGTCTGTACTGACTTCCATTAGGGACATCTCTAGTTGTGAGTTGTGATGTTAAAGGTCTGTACTGACTTCCATTAGGGACATCTCTAGTTGTGATGTTAAAGGTCTGTACTGACTTCCATTAGGGACATCTCTAGTTGTGATGTTAAAGGTCTGTACTGACTTCCATTAGGGACATCTCTAGTTGTGATGTTAAAGGTCTGTACTGACTTCCATTAGGGACATCTCTAGTTGTGATGTTAAAGGTCTACTGACTTCCATTAGGGACATCTCTAGTTGTGATGTTAAAGGTTAGGGACATCTCTAGTTGTGATGTTAAAGGTCTGTACTGACTTCCATTAGGGACATCTCTAGTTGTGATGTTAAAGGTCTGTACTGATCTCTAGTTGTGATGTTAAAGGTCTGTACATTAGGGACATCTCTAGTTGTGATGTTAAAGGTCTGTACTGACTTCCATTAGGGACATCTCTAGTTGTGATGTTAAAGGTCTGTACTGACTTCCATTAGGGACATCTCTAGTTGTGATGTTAAAGGTCTGTACTGACTTCCATTAGGGACATCTCTAGTTGTGATGTTAAAGGTCTGTACTGACTTCCATTAGGGACATCTCTAGTTGTGATGTTAAAGGTCTGTACTGACTTCCATTAGGGACATCTCTAGTTGTGATGTTAAAGGTCTGTACTGACTTCCATTAGGGACATCTCTAGTTGTGATGTTAAAGGTCTGTACTGTCATTAGGGACATCTCTAGTTGTGATGTTAAAGGTCTGTACTGACTTCCATTAGGGACATCTCTAGTTGTGATGTTAAAGGTCTGTACTGACTTCCATTAGGGACATCTCTAGTTGTGATGTTAAAGGTCTGTACTGACTTCCATTAGGGACATCTCTAGTTGTGATGTTAAAGGTCTGTTGAAAGGACATCTCTGTTAGGTCTGACTGACTTCCATTAGGGACATCTCTAGTTGTGATGTTAAAGGTCTGTACTGACTTCCATTAGGGACATCTCTAGTTGTGATGTTAAAGGTCTGTACTGACTTCCATTAGGGACATCTCTAGTTGTGATGTTAAAGGTCTGTACTGACTTCCATTAGGGACATCTCTAGTTGTGATGTTAAAGGTCTGTACTGACTTCCATTAGGGACATCTCTAGTTGTGATGTTAAAGGTCTGTACTGACTTCCATTAGGGACATCTCTAGTTGTGATGTTAAAGGTCTGTACTGACTTCCATTAGGGACATCTCTAGTTGTGATGTTAAAGGTCTGTACTGACTTCCATTAGGGACATCTCTAGTTGTGATGTTAAAGGTCTGTACTGACTTCCATTAGGGACATCTCTAGTTGTGATGTTAAAGGTCTGTACTGACTTCCATTAGGGACATCCTAGTTGTGATGTTAAAGGTCTGTACTATTAGGGACATCTCTAGTTGTGATGGGACATAGGGACATCTCTAGTTGTGATGTTAAAGGTCTGTACTGACTTCCATTAGGGACATCTCTAGTTGTGATGTTAAAGGTCTGTACTGACTTCCATTAGGGACATCTCTAGTTGTGATGTTAAAGGTCTGTACTGACTTCCATTAGGGACATCTCTAGTTGTGATGTTAAAGGTCTGTACTGACTTCCATTAGGGACATCTCTAGTTGTGATGTTAAAGGTCTGTACTGACTTCCATTAGGGACATCTCTAGTTGTGATGTTAAAGGTCTGTACTGACTTCCATTAGGGACATCTCTAGTTGTGATGTTAAAGGTCTGTACTGACTTCCATTAGGGACATCTCTAGTTGTGATGTTAAAGGTCTGTACTGACTTCCATTAGGGACATCTCTAGTTGTGATGTTAAAGGTCTGTACTGACTTCCATTAGGGACATCTCTAGTTGTGATGTTAAAGGTCTGTTGACTTCCATTAGGGACATCTCTAGTTGTGATGTTAAAGGTCTGTACTGACTTCCATTAGGGACATCTCTAGTTGTGATGTTAAAGGTCTGTACTGACTTCCATTAGGGACATCTCTAGTTGTGATGTTAAAGGTCTGTACTGACTTCCATTAGGACATCTCTAGTTGTGATGTTAAACTGACTTCCATTAGGGACATCTCTAGTTGTGATGTTAAAGGTCTGTACTGACTTCCATTAGGGACATCTCTAGTTGTGATGTTAAAGGTCTGTACTGACTTCCATTAGGGACATCTCTAGTTGTGATGTTAAAGGTCTGTACTGACTTCCATTAGGGACACCTCTAGTTGCGATGAAGGTCTGTACTTACGCTCCTCATCATCTTCATCCATTACAGGCGGCCTATCAGATGGGAGCTGTTGGATCTCACGCCGGCTTTCCTCTGTGGAATGCAGGGGACCCAGCTGGTGCTCCTGCTGCCCCACCCAGTTAGTAGTGAAGCCCCCGTCATCCTCCGGAGGGCTGAGGGGGGCTGGACCCAGGACTAAACTGGGAGGGGCATCTATAATGGGGGAACAGAGGTGAATTATATATTACATATCAAATAAAACGGTATGACTGGTCAATAAAAGGTTCAATATAAGCCCACTGTCTTCTGTCAGGTGCCATCAATGCCGTAGCACTGCATGACATGAGACACTGAAGATCCAGCTTAAACTCTCCCAGAGACAAACGGCAACATGACATGTAGTAAACAGAATAAGGTTTGGTATAACCCGTTAGGGACGGTCACTCTCACCTGGACTGTCGTGTTCAGTGACAGGTGTCTCTGTGGAGTTCTTCCTGGTGTGGGGCCTGTGCCCAAGGCCTGTGTCAGCCATGTTAACCAGCCACACCATAGTAGCTGGGAAGGAATCGCAATCAGGAAGTTGAACAAAAGACTGGGCATTGTGGGCGTGTCTCTGCCTTGGTGTGTGTAATAATAAGCATTTATTGCATTTGTATTTGAAGCGCTTTTCATTTTAGAGGAATAGTCTGAAAGTGCATGAAGTAAGAAATAATAATTTAAAAAAACACAGTAAAAATGTAATATATGTACAGAATATACATATACATACAGTCCCCTCCAAAAGTATTGGAACGGTAAGGCAAATTCCTTTGTTTTTGTTGTTCACTGAAGACATTTGGGTTTAAGATCCAAAGATGAGTATGAGACAAAAGTTCAGAATTTCAGCTTTTATTTCCTGGTATTTACATCTAGATGTGTTAAACAACTCACGACATACCACCCTTTGTTTGAACCCACCCATTTTTCACGTGAGCAAAAGTATTGGAACAAATAATCTTAAAGTAAATAACATTTAATATTTGGTGGCATAACCCTTGCTTGCAAATACTGCCCCAAGCCTGCGACCCATCGACATCACCAAACTGTTGCATTCTTCATTTGTGATGCTATTCCAGGCTTTTACCGCAGCTTCTTTTAGTTCTTGTTTGTTTCGAGGTGTTTCTCCCTTCAGTCTCCTCTTCAGGCGGTGAAATGCATGCTCTATTGGGTTAAGGTCAGGTGATTGACTTGGCCAGTCTAAAACCTTCCACTTTTTCCCCCTGATGAAGTCCTTTGTTTTGTTGGCAGTGTGCTTTGGGTCATTGTCCTGCTGCATGATAAACTTCCTCCCGATTAATTTCAATGCATTTCTCCGTAAATTGGCAGACAAAATTTCTCTGTACACTTAGGGGTGGGCGATATGGGAAAAATATCATATCACGATTTTTTCAGGAAAAATCACGATTCACGATTTTATCACGATTCTTTTTCATGTTGCTTTTTAAGACTATTTTGCTAATTACTGAGCTGCAATACAAGCAAATTATATCTCCATTTAAAGAATATAGCGTTACAAGGTAACAAAACATAAAAGGAAAAAAAAATTAAAGTAGCATATTTTAATCACGTGTATATTTAAAGGAAGTGCAATGGTGCAAAGAAGCACCTTCATTCTCATCCGCAGCTTCACCATCCATTCACTGTGTAACCTGCCATCCATCTACAGCATCAGATGATCTACTGTGTTATCATCCTGAATTAAATGAATTGTGAATTATGCAGTAAAACATTTTACTAAAATAGTATGTAGCCTATTTATTGTCTTATGTAGCCATACAATACAAAATTAAAACCATGATTTTAAAATGCACAGGCTATGATATTTAAATTTCTAAAGATCGATTAAATTAAAATCAATCAAACTGTATGTCCTATTTTGATGTAATAAATGCTAAAACATTTTAGATCACAAGCGACGCGCAATCAAATGATTTGCGCATGATTGGCCGTATATATTGCAACACAGACTGTTGAAATAAAAACATTAGGCTACAGTGTATAATTTGATCATTTACATTTGTAAAATGTATTATAGTAATTACAGCCCAGTAACTAAGGCACTATAGACAATGAAACACGTATTTTACAACACAGTTTGTATATTGGTCACGGTCGGGTATATTCTGCTGTTACCCGGTAGATACATTAATCAATTTCGTTTTATATTTTCGTTCTGTTTATTTAGTAAAACATATATTTCTTTATAAACGTAGGCCTACCTCTTTTTTCTAGTTCATTCAAATTCAACCAAGCCAATCAATCTATTATCTATGTATATCTCGCAGCTTTTGTCTGCCTGAGCAGGACACGCATACTAACCGGTTGCACTGCGCAGAGTGTTCATTAGTGATGTTATGAGTGCACATGAGACCGCAGCAAATTAATCGGTTACATATATCCAGTTTCATATAGATCGGACCAAAACGCGTCAAGTTTCATGTAGACCAGACCAAAACGCGTCAAGTTTCATGTAGACCAGACCAAAACGCATCCAGTTTTATATAGACCAGACCAAAACGCATCCAGTTTTATATAGACCAGACCAAAACGGACCCAGTTTCATAAAGACCAGACCAAAACGGTGTCCAATATAGATCGGACCAAAACGAGATCAGACCAAAACGCATCCAGTTTCTGAAAACGGGACAAGGTAAAATGCACGTATTTAGGAAAAGTCATGGAAGAACGAGGCTGTAGCTTTTCAACATTATATATTTATTTTAATTACTAACTGCAACGCCCGCGGGCATGGGCTGTTGGCGCTTCTAGTGTTAACACGCTGACATCTAGCGCACCGCGCATTGCATGTTGATACGTAGCTGAAAAAACGCCATAGATCTGCATCTAATTGAACGTGCACTGGAGCGCGATTCTACGATATTTCCGAAAAAGTGAATCGTGGAGACATTTTAATCGTCCACGATTAAATATCGTCATATCGCACACCCCTATGTACACTTCTGAATTCTTTCTGCTGCTACCATCATCAGTTACATCATCAATAAATATCAATGAGCCTGTTCCAGAAGCAGCCATGCACGCCCAAGCCATGACATTACCTCCACCATGCTTCACAGATGAGCTTGTATGCTTCGGATCATAAGCAGTTCCTTTCTTTCTCCACACTTTGGCCTTTCAATCACTTTGGTAGAGATTAATCTTGGTCTCATCAGTCCATAAGATTGTGTTCCAGAACTTTTGCGGCTCATCTCTGTACTTCTTTGCAAATTCCAATCTGGCCTTCCGATTCTTACTGCTGATGAGTGGTTTGCATCTTGTGATGTGGCCTCTATTTCTGCTCTCTGAGTCTTCTTCGAACAGTGGATTGTGATACCTTCACCCCTGCACTGTGGAGGTCGTTGGTGATGTCACTTACCGATGTTTTGGGGGTTTTCTTCACAGCTCTCACGATACTTCTGTCATCAACTACTGTTGTTTTCCTTGGCCGACCTGTTCGACATCTGTTACTCAGTACACCAGTAGTTTCTTTCTTTTTCAGGACATTCCAAATTGTTGTGCTTGCTATGCCCAATGTTTGTCCAATGACTCTGATCGACTTTCCTTCTATTCTCAGCTTGACAATGGCTTGCTTTTCTCCCACAGACAGCTCTCTGGTCTTCATGTTGGTTTATCCTCTTTAACAGGAAATGCAGTCTTGATAGGTTTGAATCAAGGATGAAAACTTAGACTAGTCATGCAGAGCTATTTATTGTTTGGACAATCAACCTAAAAGGCAACACCTGGGCAACCAGAAACACCTGTCAGTCACATGTTCCAATACTTTTGCTCACGTGAAAAATGGGTGGGTTCAAACAAAGGGTGGTATGTCGTGAGTTGTTTAACACATCTAGATGTAAATACCAGGAAATAAAAGCGGAAATTCTGAACTTCTGTCTCATACTCATCTTTTGATCTTAAACCCAAATGTTTTCAGTGAACAACAAAAACAAAGGAATTTGCCTTACCGTTCCAATACTTTTGGAGGGGACTGTACATACAGTAAAAGATCATTCCAAAACATTATTATAGAATAATGGCCAGTATAATTTGATTCAAAGGAAGGGTGGGCCAACCAATAGAGGTGTATATTAAAGCCTGCTTTAAAAGCCCTGAGTGTCTGTAAAGCCCTGAGGCTGTCAGCAAGGGACTGTGTGTGTATGGTGTATGCATGTGTGTATGGTGTATGCATGTTTGTGTGTGTATGGTGTATGCATGTTTGTGTGTGTATGGTGTATGCATGTGTGTATGGTGTATGCATGTGTGTATGGTGTATGCATGTGTGTATGGTGTATGCATGTGTGTATGGTGTATGCATGTGTGTATGGTGTAAGCATGTGTGTATGGTGTAAGCATGTGTGTATGGTGTATGCATGTGTGTATGGTGTATGCATGTGTGTATGGTGTATGCATGTGTGTATGGTGTATGCATGTGTGTATGGTGTATGCATGTGTGTATGGTGTATGCATGTTTGTGTGTGTATGGTGTATGCATGTGTGTATGGTGTATGCATGTTTGTGTGTGTATGGTGTATGCATGTTTGTGTGTGTATGGTGTATGCATGTTTGTGTGTGTATGGTGTATGCATGTTTGTGTGTGTATGGTGTATGCATGTGTGTGTATGGTGTATGCATGTGTGTATGGTGTATGCATGTGTGTATGGTGTATGCATGTGTGTATGGTGTATGCATGCGTGTGTATGGTGTATGCATGTGTGTATGGTGTATGCATGTGTGTATGGTGTATGCATGTGTGTATGGTGTATGCATGTGTGTATGGTGTATGCATGTGTGTATGGTGTATGCATGTGTGTATGGTGTATGCATGTGTGTATGGTGTATGCATGTGTGTATGGTGTATGCATGTGTGTATGGTGTATGCATGTGTGTATGCATGTGTGTATGGTGTATGCATGTGTGTATGGTGCATGGTGTATGCATGTGTGTATGGTGTATGCATGTTTGTGTGTGTATGGTGTATGCATGTGTGTATGGTGTATGCATGTTTGTGTGTGTATGGTCTATGCATGTGTGTATGGTGTATGCATGTTTGTGTGTGTATGGTGTATGCATGTGTGTATGGTGTATGCATGTGTGTATGGTGTATGCATGTGTGTATGGTGTATGCATGTGTGTATGCATGTGTGTATGGTGTATGCATGTGTGTATGGTGCATGGTGTATGCATGTGTGTATGGTGTATGCATGTTTGTGTGTGTATGGTGTATGCATGTGTGTATGGTGTATGCATGTGTGTATGGTGTATGCATGTTTGTGTGTGTATGGTCTATGCATGTGTGTATGGTGTATGCATGTTTGTGTGTGTATGGTGTATGCATGTGTGTATGGTGTATGCATGTGTGTATGGTGTATGCATGTTTGTGTGTGTATGGTGTATGCATGTGTGTATGGTGTATGCATGTTTGTGTATGGTGTATGCATGTTTGTGTATGGTGTATGCATGTTTGTGTGTGTATGGTGTATGCATGTGTGTATGGTGTATGCATGTGTGTATGGTGTATGCATGTTTGTGTGTGTATGGTGTATGCATGTGTGTATGGTGTATGCATGTTTGTGTGTGTATGGTGTATGCATGTGTGTATGGTGTATGCATGTGTGTATGGTGTATGGTGTATGCATGTGTGTATGGTGTATGCATGTGTGTATGGTGTATGCATGTGTGTATGGTGTATGCATGTTTGTGTGTGTATGGTGTATGCATGTTTGTGTGTGTATGGTGTATGCATGTGTGTATGGTGTATGCATGTGTGTATGGTGTATGCATGTGTGTATGGTGTATGCATGTGTGTATGGTGTATGCATGTGTGTATGGTGTATGCATGCGTGTATGGTGTATGGTGTATGCATGTGTGTATGGTGTATGCATGTGTGTATGGTGTATGGTGTATGCATGTGTGTATGGTGTATGCATGTGTGTATGGTGTATGCATGTGTGTATGGTGTATGCATGTGTGTATGGTGTATGCATGTGTGTATGGTGTATGCATGTGTGTATGGTGTATGCATGTGTGTATGGTGTATGCATGTGTGTATGCATGTATGCATGTGTGTATGCATGTGTGTATGGTGTATGCATGTGTGTATGGTGTATGCATGCGTGTATGGTGTATGCATGCGTGTATGGTGTATGCATGTTTGTGTGTGTATGGTGTATGCATGTTTGTGTGTGTATGGTGTATGCATGTGTGTATGGTGTATGCATGTGTGTATGGTGTATGCATGTGTGTATGGTGTATGCATGTGTGTATGGTGTATGCATGTGTGTATGGTGTATGCATGTGTGTATGGTGTATGGTGTATGCATGTGTGTATGGTGTATGCATGTGTGTATGCATGTATGCATGTGTGTATGGTGTATGCATGTGTGTATGGTGTATGCATGTGTGTATGGTGTATGCATGTGTGTATGGTGTATGGTGTATGCATGTGTGTATGCATGTATGCATGTGTGTATGCATGTGTGTATGGTGTATGCATGTGTGTATGGTGCATGGTGTATGCATGTGTGTATGGTGTATGCATGTGTGTATGGTGTATGCATGTGTGTATGGTGTATGCATGTGTGTATGGTGTATGCATGTGTGTATGGTGTATGCATGTGTGTATGCATGTATGCATGTGTGTATGCATGTGTGTATGGTGTATGCATGTGTGTATGGTGTATGCATGTGTGTATGGTGCATGGTGTATGCATGTGTGTATGGTGCATGGTGTATGCATGTGTGTATGCATGTGTGTATGGTGTATGCATGTGTGTATGGTGTATGCATGTGTGTATGGTGTATGCATGTGTGTATGGTGTATGCATGTGTGTATGCATGTATGCATGTGTGTATGCATGTGTGTATGGTGTATGCATGTGTGTATGGTGCATGGTGTATGCATGTGTGTATGGTGCATGGTGTATGCATGTGTGTATGCATGTGTGTATGGTGTATGCATGTGTGTATGGTGTATGGTGTAGGGTCTTACAGGAGTATATGAGCGCTGGGAAGATTGGTTCGTTCCTCTCCTGAGCAGTCTCCACCAGGATTCGTAGAGGTCCTTTAGGACAGAGCACCGCCAACAAATCTACAGACACCAGAGACACCTCGCCGTCAGGACAGAATAAAACACATCGGACACCCCGTTCCCCCGCTCACACCAAAGCACAAGGCTTTTTAATAGAGGCCATACCGACCACAGCCACGACTGTGAAATGCCAATCTCAACACACTGGACATTATTCTCAGACTGGATCGGTGTCACAAAAAACTGGACAATAGAGTTTGCCAGGAAGTGGCTGTTAAGAAGGAAATGAGATTGCGTGCATGTTAGGCTTGTCGAAATTAAGACCCTCAAGACCTCAGCTGTTTTGCTTTTAGCCCTCTCCCCCAAAACCTGTCTGCCCCAAATCCTGTCTCCCCCAAATCCTGTCTCCCCCAAATCCTGTCTCCCCCAAATCCTGTCTCCCGGATATTTCCTGTTTGTTAGATCCTTCCTCTAAACACAACAACCGTCAGCAAATCTATGTGCTTGGACATGTGTGCATAAGAAGATAGCCCAACTGATTGTTTTCTCCACCACTTAGTTTTGCAAAACATAACCATCGTAATACCACGGAAAAACATAACCAATAAACAATCAAAATGAAGCGTATTTGTGTAAATGCGGGTCATAATCTTGTCTTCAAGCGGAGGACATGTAAAAGCATTAAAGCCTGAGGCAACAATAGATAAGTGGCAGCTGAATCACCCCAATACCTCTGTTCTCCTCATATGTTCACTACCACAAATCTACAATCATTTCACTGATGGAGGTTCAGACTGGAGGTTCAGACTGGAGGTTCAGACTGGACATATAGCTGGGACTAGATCTGGGACAGCGGTATACCCAGCATGCATCACTTTAAGCTGATACTGATCATTACGGAGAGACCTCCCTCAGGGCCAGTACTGACCGTAGACTGATATGAGGTTCATCAGGGAGACCTCCTCAGGGCCAGTACTGACCGTAGACTGATATGAGGTTCATCAGGGAGACCTCCTCAGGGCCAGTACTGACCGTAGACTGATATGAGGTTCATCAGGGAGACCTCCTCAGGGCCAGTCCTGACCATAGACTGATATGAGGTTCATCAGGGAGACCTCCTCAGGGCCAGTACTGACCGTAGATTGATATGAGGTTCATCAGGGAGACCTCCTCAGGGCCAGTCCTGACCGTAGACTGATATGAGGTTCATCAGGGAGACCTCCTCAGGGCCAGTACTGACCGTAGACTGATATGAGGTTCATCAGGGAGACCTCCTCAGGGCCAGTACTGACCGTAGACTGATATGACAGCCAAGATAAGCCAAGCCGTCCACTCCGGAAGAAACTTGATGAAGACGAGGGCCATGAGAGCGGAGATCATAATGAGATAGGCCTGCTGCAGACGAAGAGGACCCTTCCAGTGAATGCAGACCATCCCGACCACACCGAAGTTCCAGATGATCACAGCCAGGGTGATCCAGTCCATCGCCACGTTGTACGTTTTGAACACTTCCCTGGAAAACAGAACAAGTTGATTAAAGCCTGAAGGCCAAAGTATCCCCCTCTTCCTCATTGTCTCCTTCTCAAAGCCCATTGGAGGAGGACTTCTAAGATTCCGCCCAACTGAGCACCTCCTCTGATAGAGCTTTAATGAGAACGGGAAATGAGGAGATGATGGAGGTTTTTCACTTATCAGGAACACAGAGTTTCAGAATAAAATAACCAGACCGATTATTGACTTGAAAATGACTTGTATTCTAGTAACTCTGTATTAATAGGATATTTTGTTTTTATTTATTTCATTTGATGGTCAGGGCTTATTACACGTCTGACATCTATATCTCAGTGTCTGTGAGGGCTATAGGCAATGTGTCACCTTAAAATCTGTCATTTGATTGAATCGAGAAGAGAGAGACAACTCACTTGAGGTACATGAAGGAGAAGAAGAAGAGAAGAAGAAGAGAGGAGAGGAAGAGCCAGCCGAGGATCACCTGTAATGACAGAGATGGGTTTAATTGACTGTGTGAATGTGAACAATATCAGGTCACGGGTCAAGACAGTGCAGAAGTATTGATAAACAAATTTCAACTATCTTCAACGAAAAAACACAAATTTGGTTTTTTTCCAGAAATTGCTGTTAGCCTGAAAACAACGTTTTAACACACTCTTCACAACCCATGACACCAGGGCACTGTTCATTCGAACCAAATAACAGAATGAAACAGAACAGTGAGACACTTTTTGAGGAAGCCAAACTAACTATATTAAACATTAATTTACAGTTGCAAAACCTTTAACATTGCCGTAATGCAGTTTCACAACTTACTATCTTAAGCACAAACACAATAAACCACACCGGTTAAAAAGCCTTAATCAGCACACATTCGGCCACCGCTGTAAACAAACAAACATGACAATGTGTCCAATGGAATGGAAGGAATATACCAATATTGTCAGTTGTACAACTGAATGCCTTCAACTGAAATGTGTCCTCTGCATTTGACCCAACCCTGAGGGGCAGGGGGCAGCCCTAATCAGTTACCTGAGGTGCAGGGGGCAGCCCTAATCAGTTACCTGAGGGGCAGGGGGCAGCCCTAATCAGTTACCTGAGGGGCAGGGGGCAGCCCTAATCAGTTACCTGAGGGGCAGCCCTAATCAGTTACCTGAGGTGCAGGGGGCAGCCCTAATCAGTTACCTGAGGGGCAGGGGGCAGCCCTAATCAGTTACCTGAGGGGCAGGGGGCAGCCCTAATCAGTTACCCGAGGTACAGGGGGCAGCCCTAATCAGTTACCCGAGGGGCAGGGGGCAGCCCTAATCAGTTACCCGAGGGGCAGGGGGCAGCCCTAATCAGTTACCCGAGGGGCAGGGGGCAGCCCTAATCAGTTACCTGAGGGGCAGGGGGCAGCCCTAATCAGTTACCTGAGGGGCAGGGGGCAGCCCTAATCAGTTACCTGAGGGGCAGGGGGCAGCCCTAATCAGTTACCTGAGGTGCAGGGGGCGGCCCTAATCAGTTACCTGATTCGAGTTCCACGTCAATGGCGCCCGGGGAGCATTTTAGGGTTAACTGCCTTGCTCAAGGACAGAACAACTAAGGTATTCTTGATGGTGGGGGGATTAGAACCAGGGACCTTCCAGACCCAAGCCCTATTCCCTAACCTCTAGGCCATACATATTGGTTAACGCTGGCCTAAAGAATAAGTGGTCAGACAGGGAGAACTTACTCTGTAGCAGCGGTATTTGTACAGCAGCACCAGAACCATGGTCATGACTATGATGACGCTGATCATGATGGTGGCGTTGAGGACAGAGTTCAAAGCCCGCTCGCCAATAGTGTCTGTGTTCTCAGGGAATGGTGTGTAGATCCTGGACAGGGAACAGAATGTCACCACAATACAGATAAACTATCCTAGGGAAAGATACCAGGCAATAACAGCTAAAACTAAATCAATTGCATTTCTTAACATAACATTTGATTAGGTATTTTTGTGATTACAATGAGTTAGGATGTATAGGCAACGTGCGAAGAAAATCTGTGCTGGCTGATGTTTTATGGCATTTTACTGCCACCTACTGACTGCTAGAATTCTGGAATTTTCATATTTGTTCTCCCAAATTCCAATTTTCTTAACTTAAAAGCATCCACATAAGGCCAACAGTTTCATAATCAAACAGCAAATGTACAATTATGTACCCATTCTCTGCATTACATAGAATTATATTGAACCTCAACTCAATTTGCTACCCTGAGTAAAGGTTAACTCCTGTACCCTTTCCGCCCTCAATGTTATCAGTGCGTTGTCATTATGTTTCTATGACATTGTCAGTATGTTTCTATGACATTGTCAGTATGTTTCTATGACATTGTCAGTATGTTTCTATGACATTGTCAGTATGTTTCTATGACATTGGCAGTATGTTTCTATGACATTGGCAGTATGTTTCTATGACATTGGCAGTATGTTTCTATGACATTGGCAGTATGTTTCTATGACATTGTCAGTATGTTTCTATGACATTGGCCGTATGTTTCTATGACATTGGCAGTATGTTTCTATGACATTGGCAGTATGTTTCTATGACATTGGCAGTACGTTTCTATGACATTGGCAGTATGTTTCTATGACATTGGCAGTATGTTTCTATGACATTCTCGGTATGTTTCTATGACATTCTCGGTATGTTTCTATGACATCTTCAGTATGTTTCTATGAGATGTTTCTATGTATGTTTTAATAACATTGTCAGCACTCACATCCTCTGTCCGTCATTCTGGGTGTAAAAGCTGACAGACTTTATGGTTGCCACGACGACAACCATGCAGAGTGTGACGGGGACAAACAGCATGATGACGTGCTTGGCACCATATTTTAGCGTCAACTCTTCGTCCTCATCTTCATCGCCCTCCACAACCTGAGCGGGGACCTGAAGGGGGGCTGTGCAGGGGGGCTGTCCATTTTGAGCAATCCCACCACCACCTCCTCCACCCCTGGACCTGACTCCCGTCCCCTCAGACTCACAGTGCTGGTTCTGGTTGGGCACTGGGCCTTCAGTCTCCTGGAAGAGGAACACAGATGAGAAAATCTTACCCAATATAACATCTACTGTAACGTCTCTTCAACTCTCAGCACACAGTCCTGACCTCACCAAACTAATTTAGCCTGTCCCCAGATCTGTTGTTGCCTTCTAGTTAACAGGCCATTTACAAGAACAGAGATATGATGAAACATTCACCTAGTCAGTCAGAAGTCAGATTTGAGCGGTTAACATATTTCTTATACGTGTCCAATCCTCAGATCTCCAGGAGTGTATTGTGTGTAGGGCTTAGAGGTCAACATGTGACTGTAAACAAAAGGTTGAGGATTCAAATCCCTGACTTTGAGCAACACTATGGACTTTTGTTGCATCTGAACAAACATGCTTCCACTAATTAAAGCATCATTCTCAACACATGAGTGCCGAGTTAGGACTGGTCTAGGTAATGAAACAATGTTACTCAGTACGATTGTAATAGAAAAACAGATCCCAGATCTCCACTCGACCACTAAGCATTCTCAACAGAGACTCACACTAAAGTGCTTGATACTTTAGGGATGTGAGCGACATCTTGGCCTCATCATTCTCCTCTCACCAAGAGGCTGCCTAAATTAAAGCCCGGACAGAGGGCTGTTTAGGGGGAGGAGATGTGCCATGCCAAGGCTGTCAGGCAACCCGGCGAGTCCAGGCAGGACAGCCTTCTGCTATACTGGGTCATGAGTTACATTGGTAGCTGCTGATCTGCTCTTTTTAATATTATATTACAAGAAAACATTAGCCCGCCACTAAACGCACCATTTGAGAGAAGATGTTAAGAGAGAATGATCGACTAGCTAGTCTCAATCAGGTTTTACAAGCGTTTCAAATCAAATGATAACTTATGTAATTTAAAGGACTATGTGGTTAAAGGTTGAAGTGAGTGGTTTGGTCACAGGTAACTGGAAGGAATAACCAAAGGACTTTGACTCCTGACTAGGCCACACCCTCTGGTTCCACCAGTATATTGAATTACTTGATATAAGGTGTAACATGTTGTATTTCAGTTTGCATTGATTACAAAGCAAATATAGCTACTGATGGTTACAGTCATAAAAGACAAACATTCCTTGTCATAATTAAACAGAAGGAATAACTCACCATGTTGTTTTCAATATCCTCCACAGTGTTGGCCATGGTTGGCTAAGTTGACTCCAGCCTTCAGATACAAGCCACTTTTGGTCTCCCTGGTAATTCAAAATCAAGGTAAATGCATGGCAGACAAATATGGTGGAATAATGCAAATTAACCATTAACAAGCCATTAGCCCACTGAAGACCACACCTCAACCCGTTTACATATTGTCTGGGCGGCATTTCCACGATGTAATGCCGTGCCCCGTAATTATTTTTACACTAGTTCACTAAAGCTCCGCGAAGGCATGATCAAAGCACCGTGGAGGTGAAGTCTTGTGCAAAAATAACGGACTACGTGGAGGGGACAGGGAACGCAGTACGTTAGCGAACACCAGTACTGTATTAGCTTCAATTCGAAACAAATCCGGCAGCAACCTCTCCTCCCAACGTTAGGCAGATGTTACTGGGGTTCGCTGGCCTAGCCCATGGTTAGCAACATTAGCATTATTCAAGTACAACTGCTGCATTCGCCCTATAAAATCCAAATGCAACTGCAGCCAAAAACCGTGTGGTTAGTAGCCAACTATAGCACACTAGCTTATTCAGGTCCCACCTCCCACTCACTGTATTTTCCTATCTTAATTGATAGCTAGCAAGTCAAGCGGTTGGTTAACTTGCTAGCCAATGTGGTTATGTACGATCTGCTTTGTTCCGAGATGACAGACTTTGCTGAGAAGCAACTTTCATGTGAATTCATACCTAATATCACCAGGCGGTTACTTGCTTCTGTAGTCTAAATATCACAAACACGTCTGAAAACGAGTTGAATCTCAGCGTGAACCCCCGGCCATAGACACCCTCTTCCTTATTGTTCCTTTCAATTTTCAAGAATCCTCCCGAGCGCGGTGTAAAAATGACGCGAACCACGTGACATTAGAAGAGTGGTGGTCACCATGGACATGTATATTATGTCTATGGTGGTCACATCCCAAATCATTTACCCGTGTCCTTCTGGGCTCTGACAGCATTGTACAGGTATTAGCAAAGGTATACCTTCAACATTCTATCTGATAAAAGAGATACAGTATTCACATTGCCAATACAAATAAAATCCCCTTAGAAGTGCATTATGTTGGAGGAGATTTTCGGTTTATGCCAATGACTGGTAATGTAATATTGTTAAATCCGGAGCATGAAAGTAATAAAATATAGATAGATACAAAAAAAGACTAAAATGTCTACAACATTTGCAAACATGATTACAAACTAACCTAAGAGACGCAGCCGGTAGGTGGACAGGACACACCCATTTGACCAATGCACTGGACACGCCCTTCTTCGAATTCCAAAAGTTATTTTTCCGGTGTCACCCCTGCACGTCATTTCCGCTTGTACATTTCTGCAAGTAAACCGAGTAGCACGAGAATTTTAAGCGAAAGACCACCGTGAACGAACTATCAAAACATGGTTAGTTAAAAAAAAGATCACTTTCATATTTTAATGCAAGTAGCGTGCCAGAGTAAAAAAAAGTAGATTACTTACTTTACTTGTTTTGAAATTGTGTATGCATGTCAATCAACGAATGCTAGCTGACGTTAGCTGCTTGTAAGTTAGCTTAACATTAACAATACTAGCTAACTTAGTGGAGTGAGTATTTCTCTGGATATTCGGCATAAACTCTCAAAAAATGTTTTCGTGATGGGAGATTAGTTTATATGTAGCTATATATGCGTGTTTACTAAACATACTTTCCTAGTAAGGATATGTCGCTAAAGTTAGCTCCAGACTGTTAGGTTCTTAGCTAGCTAGGTAGCTACGACAACATTTTTATCAATGGGGGATGGTGACTAAAATCTATGCCTAGCTTTAGGTAGTGTCATTGCTTTTTTTTGTCGGAACTGAACCGGTCATTTTCGTAAATTTCAGCAGTTTATGATTAATATAAATGAATTCCGTTATACTAATGTATCATGAGTGTTGGTAAGACTCACCCACATAAAATGCTTGACTGAAGGGTACAAAAACATGGTTCAAAATGAAATACTGCACTCAAATAGTTTGGAAAAAACATTTGGCAATGTTGATTGTTTTGAACATTTCTTATATGGTTTATAATTGTTGCAGTCTCACACAATCCTGTTGGTCCAGCCTACCAAGAGGCCAGAGGGAAGGACGTATGCTGATTATGAATCAGTCAACGAGTGCATGGAAGGTAATTTGACCACCACTTAATCTAACAGAGTCACTGACATGTCACTGTTAAAACAAAACTCATAATATTTTCTCTAGGTCTCATAGATCTTGACATAGCTACCCTGAAATGTTCACAAATAAACTAGTTTCCTGTGTGTGTGTGTATATATATATATATATGCACACACATACTGGATAAAAAGTCTACACACCCCTTTAAAATAGCAGTTTTGTGATGTGAATTTTTTGAAAAAGATAACTCATGAAATGAATAACAAACTGAAATCTTTGAGGGGGAACATGAAAACCTAAACCTTAATAACCTGGTTGCGTAAGTGTGCACACACTCTTATATCTGCGGATTTGGTTGTGTTCAGAAATAACGAATCACATTCAAACTCATAAATTAAGTCATTACACGCCTGTCATCATTTAAAGTCACCATGATTAATCAGAAATAAGGGTCAGCTCTTCCAGTAGGATTTTCTTAGTTGCATCTCAGAGCAAAAGTCATGATCGCAGAGAGCTTCCAAGGTATCAGATGGATCTTATTGTTGAAAGATATCAGTTAGGAGATGGGTACACATGGATTTCCAAAGCGGTTTGGCACAACAGAGACATTACCAAGAACTGGACGTCCTTCCAAAATTGATGAAAGACGAGAAATAAACTGGTCAGGGAGGCTTCCAAGAGGCCTACAGCAATATTAAAGGAGCTGCATGAATTTCTGGCAAGTACTGGCTATGTGCTTCATGTGACAACAATCTCCCGTATTCCTCAGATGTTTGAGCTATGGGGTAGGGTGGCTAGACTGAAGCCTTTTTTTCTTTTACAAAGAAAAACATCCAAGTCCGGCTGAACTTTGCAAAAGCAGACGTAAAGCATCATGCTTTGGGGCTGTTTTTCTTTCAGCTGGAACCAGTGCCATAGTCAGGGTGGGGGGAATTATGAACAGTCCCAAATACCAGGCAATTTTGGCACAAAACCTTCAGGCTTCCCTTAGAACGCTGAAGATGAAGTGGAAGTTCACCTCTCAGCGCGACAATGACCCAAAGCACACATCCAAATCCACAAAAGCGTTGCTCCGCCAGAAAAAGATTAACATTTTGGAATGGCCCAGCCAGAGGCCAGACCTCAATCCAATTGAACATCTGGACTGATCTGAAGAGGGCTGTGCACAGGAGATGTCCTTGCAATCTGACAGATTTGGAGCGCTTTTGCAAAGAAGAGTGGGCAAATACTGCCATGTCAAGATGCTAATAGACTCCTACCCAAAAAGACTGCATGCTGTAATAAAATCAAACCATGCTTTAACAAAGTATTAGTTTACGGGTGTGCACACTGCAACCAGGTTATTGTAAGGTTTCTATTTTTTATTTTCCCCTCAATGATTTCAGCTTGTTTTTCAATTGAATTGTTCATGTTATGGGCCTCATTAAAGTGGGAAAAGTTCTAACATGATTTATCTTCATCTCATCAATGATGTGTAGACTTTTTATATCCACTGTGTGTGTGCGTGTGCATACGCCAGTATGACACTTAATTTCAATTTTTTACAAAGACGATCTTGTCCCTGTTAGTAGTTTTACTGAATCATTTTAAGTTCTTCATTCAGGTATATGCCTGTTTAAAGTCAATCCAGGTTCACTGTGGGGTCTCGAGGGCTCATTGGAGGACCTACTTTCCCCTTAGCTGATTATAAACTCTATTTCCAGGTGTGTGCAAGATGTATGAGGAACACCTGAAGAGAATGAACCCCAACAGTCCGTCAATCACGTACGACATCAGCCAACTATTTGACTTCATCGATGACCTGGCTGACCTCAGTTGCTTGGTGTAAGTCGTCCCTGGCATGTGTAATGGTGATGTTCGCAGCCCCCAATGTTGCTGAAGGGTTCATGCAGATTTGTTCTGATGGTTTTATTTTTTTAATTTGGAGCTTTGATTTATTTTATCTCAATTCATCTGGTCAGGGGTTTGCTAATCAGCTGGTCGGGTGTACTAACTCTAGAATGCTTATACATCTGAAACAGCTGGGTGTCCCTTGGGACTAGGGATGGGAATCGAGAACCGGTTCTTCTTTAGAACCGGTTCCCAGTGAATCGATTCCTTGGAACCGTTAGTGTACCTGCTTAACGATTCCGCTTAACGGTTCGGCTCGTTGCAAATGTGTCATCATGACCGTCACACACGCGCTGCCCATTTCGGTTACGCAGAAGCGATCTAAAGTGTGGTTATATTTCACTCGAAAAGACGCCAATGCAGTCATTTGCAACAGTTGTAAAAGTTTAATTTCGGCAGTGGGGGAACTACCTCCAATAATCCGTTTGCAGGACTGTCGCGTGTTTGATTCTCTACTACTCAGCGACATAACAACAACAAGTGAGTCAAGCAGCAGCGGAACTTGTCTATTTAGTTAATGTGAGCGCCATTTCATTGTGTAAACTTTTACAATACGGATAATAATCTCATTTGCCCAAGTTGATAGTTGTGGTCTTTACAGAAGACTTCTTTCTATTTTGTATGTCAGTTGAGTTGAATTTAGTTTCAGGTTGAATATTCCCAAAGGAACAAGCTCTTCCTTGACTGTTTACCGTCTGTGTTTTTTGTTTTTATGGCCCTTAAATGGCAGTTTTATTTATTTTTTTGGATGGACCAATGAATGTGAAAAAATCTATAGGTCCCTGGACTTTACTTTGTAGCTCACCTACTTTTAGGTTTGTTCTGAGGTTGCTACACATAATTTGTGTATACTGTGAGTATGTGCGGTGTTCTTATCAGATATTAAAGCGAGTTACAAACAAACAAAACAAATTTGTAATTATTTCCTCACCCAATGAGAATCGATAAGAGAATCGATAAGGAACCGGATCGATAAGCAATATCGATAATGGAATCGGAATCGTTAAATTCTTATCAATTCCCATCCCTACTTCGGACAGATCTGAGAACTGCTGTGGGAGGCAATTTACCTATGTGTGTGGGTTACGTGTGATTCTTTATCTTTTTGTTGAGTAGTTTGACTTATTAACAAGAGATTGTGTTTTATTTGCTTATTTGTTTTCTAACGCTGTCACAGATGTGTTTGTGTGAACGGTTGGCTGTGCCCACTTTAAAATCCTCTCTTCCCCCCCAGGTACCGCGCAGACACACAGACATACCAGCCCTACAACAAGGACTGGATTAAAGAGAAGATCTACGTCCTGCTTCGTCGTCAGGCTCAGCAGGCTGGGAAATGAGACTGTGGCTGTGTTTCAGGCAGACTGCCCCGTAGACTACGCCAGATCTCACCACAGAGTTGGGAAAATGGCACGTAGCCATCGGCTGGGATGTCTTCAGGGTAGTCTGCTTGTAATGTGACTGATATCACTTCAGAGGTTATTAGGTTGGGGGGGGTTGGACTGGATGGGAGATGCGTTATGTTATTAGTCAGGGACATTTTACTATGTTATGAGTTGCTTTGCAGAGATCTTTTGTAGAGGGATGGGTCGAGCACCGGGAGTTTTGTTTTAACTGTTGGTATTTAAAAGTGTTTCCCCTTTATTATGTTTTTTTCTTTACTTAAAATAAAACACCACAAAAAAGCTTGTTCTTTGGATGTCAATGTGTTCTGTACTCATTGAGAATAAGAGGTGGCTACAGATATTTCCTGTTGTGGTCTCTGTGAACACACAAGCAGCACATGCTTTTAATATTAATGTTCATAGTTTGTTCACCATTGTCATCTGTCAGACAAATGGGTTACAATGCCCACCTAGTGGAAGTCCTCAAGTGCAAAGTGACTGCTGATAACTGCATTTCAATATCTGCCTAAATTAATATTATAGGAACCATATCGACAGATTGGAACACTTTTTTACCAAATTGTTTGATTTCATAAGTTTTTTTGCCTGATCAGCAAAATATTGGGAGAGTTGTTTCTATAATGCAGTTTCAGTTTTTTTTTTAGGTATTTCTCTGAAATATAATTTCATGTGTGGTAGCCTATATGTCATATTTCCTTCACTATGTATCATGTAAATATTTAAGGCAGTTTTTCAATCATGAACTGGTAATACGTTCCTGACATTGATTGCTGATAACGACGACGACAGTCGAAGGAAATCATTTTTTAACAGTGAGTACTTTTAGAATAGTATATGATTAGGTGTGAGCTCGGGTTGGGGAAGAAACGGTGACGTACGTTCTGGTTGATTCTGTCGTTTTGTATTTACGGTCAGGCCACTATAATGTGATGGTCACAGTAATTCGTTTTAATAACAAAAAATAGGAGAGTCATCGACTTACACGAGCTGTCTCTAAAATATAGAAAAGCTGTGTTAAAAACCAAGATGTAAAAGTTTAACTGGAGGTTGGCACTATTGAACCATAGCACCACACTTACCAAGCAGTCTTTCTGTATTGTTTTTCAAATTCGAGTTCATATTATTATTTTTTATTTTGCTTTTTAAAGCTGAAACTGTGTGTCTCGCTGTTTCGGTCAGGTCTCTTAATACAATATTGAAATCGCAATGAGAGGTTGACCTACAAATTTGTAAATACGTTTTTAGTTTTTTTCCATAAGGAATTTGTCTTGTCATTTAGGCCTTTCAGTGTCACGGACACCTTAATTCTGAATCTTTAATTTATAATTGAAAATATCCCGCAATTCAACCACCGTACATCTAGAAAACAAAACATGTTATTACAGAAACGCGTTTGAAGCGATGTGTTATAAAAGTGGGATGTTTTGGGTTCCACATCCAACTACATGAATAATGGAACCGCACTGTGAAATCGCATAATGGAGCATTATTTATCCAATAGAGCGGGGATTTTTGAAGCTGCGTTTGTGAAACGCTGGAGATAGAGAGAGCGCACCAAGCATCCTCTCCTCTCTCCTCCTCACCTATCCTCACCTATCTCCTCCTCTCTCCTCTCATCTATCCTCCTCACATCTCCTCTCTCCTCCTCACCTCTCCTCACCACTTCTCTCCTCCTCTCCTCTCCTCGCCTCTCCTCACCTCTTCTCTCCTCTCTCCTCCTCTCCTCTACCACTGAAGGACGTAGCGGCAGCTGAGACACATTGCTGCTGCTGGCGTCTTCTACTATTTTCTACCTTTGTGTTCCGATCAGCTCTCTCACTCTTGTCTCGCACACACCCCGGGTCCCCCACCCCCTTTCTCTTTCTTAGCATCTCAAAAGACCACTGAGTGAGAATCGATGGCGCAGAGGCCCGCCTTGCTGACAGGACAATAAACCACAAAAGGAGAAGGGGTGAGTTTTTTCTAAGTTTAATTGCGGAATTTCTGTAATGGACGAATGAGAGGGAGACGAGTAATGGAGGAGTCTGTGCTTCTATGATATTTACCGAGCATCCTTTGTTGTTGCTTGGAGATGTGCGGGCGCCTCTGCCCCCCCCCCCCCCGCCTCTCGATAGAAACAAGCACCAGAACACCACCGACCATGGCAACGATGTGGACATTATTTTACACGTTACATCAACATTAATTTCAATGAACATTGCGTTTATGATTTATAATGGCACAACAAGTGTATAATTTAGGACGTGTATTCATAAACATTTAAATGGTTCGTAGTGGCGCCGCTGAATTTGAGGTCGCTTTAATTCTCCAATGCTCGCTGCGGTACCCTTCACTGTGTGTGTGTGTGTGTGTGTGTGTGCGTGTGCGTGTGCGTGTGCGTGTGCGTGTGTCCTGAGGTAGTAAACAAATATGTGATAGATTTGTTGAGGAGGCTGGTCTATTTTCTGGGACCTGCCCTGAATATTGAGAAGAAAGGTTGAAATGGGGCGAGTACAACTCGCATGAGGTTTTATTCCCATTCACTTCTCAAGAATGATTATAATGCGCTGGCTGCATAAGAAAACAGCAATGTACACGTTAATCACCCATAATTAGTGATTTTTAAGAAGACAGCCTTTCAGAGGCAACAGCATCCAGATAATCCGCCTAAACAATAAACAAGAACGTTATGGCCTTTTATCATTCCAGCTTCCAATTGTCAGTTGTGTGTTAATATGTTACTCCAAACACACATAAACACAATCTTTAAGATGCATATAAGGAACCAAGCTACACACACATACACATGCATGTAAACCTAATTAAATGACTGACTAATTAAGATCGAGGTCAGGATAGGGCCATCCTGATGTTGTTTACAGTGGCAGACACAGGTGTAGAGACAGTAGTAGGTACCTTACATCATCTCAACCTGCCCACTGTGTGTCCTCAGGCCCTGCAAAGCATAGCTGCGCTTCACAGTGAGACCGAGTGGTGCTCCAGCGATGCCCAAGCTGACAGAGGAGCAGTCCCAGAGTCCTGCCTCTACAGCTGGGTGTCCGGCTGGACAAAACCCCTGAAGGCACTGAAGCGCCTGAATCCTGACCCCTGAACTCAGGGCAAAGCTTTCCATGAGGCCCCCACGAGAAGTCACCCTGATACCTCTGCATGGGGCGTCCTGTATATGAACTAGGTATGCGCACACACATCGAACCTTTGTGGTTCAATAAATTCTGACTTCATCTTTTGATGCTAACTAATGTGTAGTTTTCTCACTGGCCATTTATTGATGTTGTGAATAATTCTAACCGTCATACAGTTGTTTGTGTCTTTATCCACATTATTAATCCAGTGACCAGATATTTGTAATTTGATTGTAGAATTATCTGTGAGTGTGCTGGAGTTGCAGGTTTTATTACAGAACCAAGACCAGTCTGGTAGTAGGTTTATATACAGAACCAAGACCAGTCTGGTAGTAGTTGTAGGTTTATATACAGAACCAAGACCAGTCTGGTAGTAGTTGTAGGTTTATATACAGAACCAAGACCAGTCTTGTAGTAGTTGTAGGTTTATATACAGAACAAAGACCACTCTGGTAGTAGTTGTAGGTTTATATAGCTACAGAACTAAGACCAGTCTGGTAGTAGTTGTATGTTTTCATATAGTACTCAAGAGGTCTGTGATTGTATGGCCATTGTAAAAAGGGCTAAATACTACAACCCTGGTTGGATTTAATTTGGCAGTAAGTAGCCTTCCTTTGCACAATGAAATGTCAAGTGCTGTACTTCAAACACCTCAAACCTGTTGTGATGAAAGGAGTTAGTGGGCACGTTGGATCAGTGTTGACCTTTTTACTCCTTTAGTTGAGATGGAGGAGGAAGACGGGACGTGTCTACTTGATGTTCTGTGGTGAGTCCTGCTGATAGAAAGGTTCTAGTGAAACATAATTCTAGTGTGAAAGCACCTGGTTCTAACATGCACCTGGTTCTAACATGCAGCCTTTGTCCCTTCTCGTACACATTCTGATTCTGAGGTGATTAAAATAAGACCTGAGATCCCATTGTAATCATATCTTAGAAGGCTTAACGGACATGATCAGGCTACGATTGAGATAATGGGTGGATGCTAGAACCTTAACCTGAACGTTAACGGTGAGTGAGAGAGATGGAATTATCTTCAGACCATCTGTGTTCCAACTATATTAACACTGTCTCATTTCCCCTCAGCGATCCTCAAGCCTTGAATGACTTTCTTCATGGAACCAACGAGGTAATCGTTTTTCTTATTACCCAATGCAGCATTTATACGTACTGCAGTGAGACAATGACACATTTATTTTTGATCACTCACAAAATAATGTGGTTTAATATATATGCACGGCCATTCTTACTCACCTATGCTGCCTGAAGGGGTCAGTAGAGTGAGATGAGACGGTGAAAACCCTGCTGATAATGCCTCCCCGCTCCCTGGGCGATAATTCTTAGCACCGCCCATTCTCAGCCACGCTTCAGCTGACGGCTCTGTCAAAACGCAAACTTAGACTGCGACGTTCTGGGTGGCTAAGTGTTTCTAATTAGCAGTTGGTGTTATTTGTGAGGTTGGGGGAAGGAGGTTGTCACAGAGAAATACTGTCAACATTATAATCTGCCCAGCATCATTAGTGTCCTGGTTTAGGGTCCTGATAACAAACGTGTTCTCTGTCAGCTGCAGAATGAAGATCTTCTTATTGCCTGTTCCTCTGGGGAGCCTTCTTCCCTCTTCACTGACACCCCGGTGAGTTGTCCAATGTCTGTCTCTCTTGCTCTCGCCCTCTTACTCTCTCTCTTCCGGGCTCCCATCTCGGAAGCTTTATCATTCTTCCTCCCTCCTCACGGACACCCTGATGAGTCTTCCATTGTCTCTCTCTCTCTTCCTCTCTGTCTTCCTCTTCCTCTCTCCCTCTATCTTCCTCTCTCTGCCTCTTTCTTCCTCTTCCTCTCTCCCTCTCTCCCTCTCTTCCTCTCTCTTGTCTCTCTCACGCACTCTGAATCTTCCTCACTCTTTACTGACACCCTGATGAGTCTTCCATTGTCTCTCTCTCTCTCCTCTTCTCTCTCTCCCTCTCCTCTTCTCTCTCTCCCTCTATCTTCCTCTCTCTGCCTCTTTCTTCCTCTTCCTCTCTCCCTCTCTTCCTCTCTCCCGTCTCTCTCACGCACTCTGAATCTTTCTCACTCTTTACTGGTTAGTCTTCTGCTGTCTGGCTTGTTACCTCTCTCTCTTTCTTCTCCTCTTTCCACCTCTCATGCTCTCGTACTCTCCCTCCTTCATTGTCTGTCTCTTTCCCTCTCTCTCCCTCTCTCTCCCTCTCTAAGCTCTCATACCCTTACTCACGTTTCTTCACGGACACCTCTGTGAGTCATTGCTGCTGCACACTTTACACAGATAGACCCCCTCCCACACAAGTTCAAATCAAAGGCTTACAGTTAACCCTGACAATCCCAGAGATGCTAGACACTTCATTATCCCAGATGTCTGTTACATCGAAAACCGGAACAGTAATTTACGTTGTCATCTCGTAAAACAAGGACACCTGCCAAAGTCTAGGTAAATTGGTGACGGTGAGTGACAAATCAGTTCCCACAGTGGCTCAACCTTCCAACTTTCAGGATTTGAAGGATCAACTGCTAATGTCTTGGTGCCAGATACCACAGGACACCTTAAGTGATTTTGTGGAGTCCATGTCTCAGGATGTCAGCGCTGTTGTGGAGGCAAATGCAGGACCAAAAGCATATTCTCACTAGTGTGTATTCACACTACACATGCACACACAGTGTCTAAAAAGCGTCTTGAGCCGTCTAGAGGATTTTGAAACATTATTTCTCTCTCTCCCCTTTGTCTCTCCTCTTCCCTGTCCCCCCTCTGCCTCCTCCCCTCAGAGCCCTGTGTCTCTGTTGGCAGATGACATCACCAGCTCCGAGGACACGCCCCCTGCAGGATGCATGGACCTAGCCTTCCTGGACGAGGCTCTTCTGTGTTCCCCTGAGGTAGGGAAGGGAGACATGGAGGAGGAAGCGGAGCAGGAGCAAGAGCCGCAGCAGGAGGAGGAGGAGGAGGAGGTGGCCTGTGACATTCTCCAGCAGAGTCTTCAGGAGGCCGACATCACAGAGCACACCATGGCCCTCGAGGCGGGGCTCATTCAACCAGGACCAGGAGACGGCCACGCCCAGTCCCTCTACACGCCTGTGCCCACACTCCTCCCTCCTCCCGCTGCTGTGCCGTTCCTCTCCAAGCCCCTAGCTTTCCCCCAGCCTCAACCGGCGCCCCCCTCCTTGCCCCCAATGCCCCGGGACACTCAGGCAGCTGTGGAGCCTCCCCAGCCCTCCCTGCTGGCAGTGGGACCAGGCTGCCCCTCCCTGAAGCCTGCTATTACCCAGCTGATGGGGCTTCTCCCTGGAAATGTCTTCCCCGCACCTACCCCGGAGGCCTCCTTCTCCCTGACCCCTGCTCAGACTTCCAGCACCTCCTTCTCCCTGATCCAGAAGGCAGTTCCCAGCCTGACAGGGCTTACGGGGCACCCCTTATTGACTCCGGCCATCAGAGCGGCCGCTGCTCCTGGGATCTATCTCCAGAGAGGGCCCCTGCCCATTCAACCCAAACTGCCTATCAGCATCCAGCCTCGACTGGTTCAGATCAGTCCCAAGCCCCCTGGACCACCGGGTCAGAACACCTCCCCAGGTCTAACCTTCCTCCCCGGGACACCCTCATCCAATATCCTCCTGTCCTCGCCTCCTCTATGTTCCAAGACCCTTCCTCAGTCTCCCACGCAGCCGGCCCCCCAGCACACCTCCGCACACCTCCCCAAACCCCAGCCGCTCAGCCTGCAGCTGGTCAACCAGGGGGGAGGATCGTTCCTGATTCAGCCCCAGGGTCTCTTCCATGGTCAGAACCAGTTCCTGTTGTCCAGCCAATCACCGGTCACCCTGTCCCAGCTCCCTGGCAGTGCGGCTCGGCCCCTGTTCACGCCGGGCCGCCAGGGGGCGACGGTCCAGTCGGTCCAGGGCGTCAGCCCCTCCCCCAGCCACCACCTGCTGGATGGGTCCCAGATCCTGACGGCCGTGCCCCACCACCGGCAGCTCAACTTCAGCCCGCACACGGTCTTCACCACCACCACCACCCCATCAGGCCAGCTGTCTCTGCGCCCGGGCACCCTGCTCTCGGGGTCCCTGCAGCTCCAAACGGGCCCCCCCACTGTCTTCCAGGTGCCGGCCCAGCTGGCAGGCGCCTACGCCCCTCAGAGGCCACAGGGGCCGGGAGGTCCGGGACGGCCACAGCATGCCACCCTGCTCCACAGCCCGGCTCTGGGGAACCACATCGCCCTGATGCAGTGAGTAGGACGACACAGACCTTGGTCCAAATCTATTTTATTAATATAGATTTGTTCACAATTATTACATTAGATTTAACTTTATTGTCATTGAACAGTACAAGTACAGTACAACAAAATGCAGTTTGCATCCTATCAGAAGTGCAAAAGAGCAGTGCCAAATTATATGGAGTAAACTGTGAAGATGTGCAATTGACATGGATCAGTAAATGTGCATGTATTCAGTTCAACAATGTAGCAAATTGCAAATGTGCAGAGGGCAACACCAGCTGAGAACATCTGAGCAAGTGGTAAACAGATACAGTACAAACGATAAGCGTTGTGCAAACGGCAAATATAATAAATAGGCTAGCAGTGTGCAGGGCAACAGGTAGCAAGATGAGGACCACAGGATGTATGTGCTAATGGCAGATCAAGTAAATAAGTTAGCAGCGTGAGTGCAAGGTTACCGAAGGGTTTCAGAGTTCAGTATGTTAACAGCAGTAGGCAAGAAATTGTTCCTAAGCCTGCTGGTGCTGGTGAGTAAAGATCTTTAACGCTTGCCTGATGGCAGGGGGGCAAACAGTTAATGGCTCAGGTTTGAGGGATCCCTGATAATGCCACGAGATATTCGCAAACAGCGCTTGTGCTGGATGTCTTTGATGGCAGAGTCCTGTGTGGTTTTCACCACCTGTTGCAGGGACTTCCGGTCAGCCGTTGTACCAGACTGTGGCACAGTTGGTAAGAATTATAATATGATAAAAGTTTACCAGGACGTTAGTGGATAGATGGGGCTTCTTTAGCCTGAGGAGGACAGGCGCTGTTGCACTTTTTTGACCAGGGTGGTGGTGTTGAGGGACCAGGATAGGTCGTTGGAGATGTGGACACCCAGGAATTTGTAGCTGGCCACTCAATGAGAACTGGGGCATGTATACGGCTATTTCTAATTAGTGCCCTCAATAAAAAAACAGAGGGCTAATTAGAGCATATTTAGAGTGCTAATACACGTCACTCTCAAGTTCTACAACATTAGTACTCCCCTTTTACATTAGTACTCCCCTTCTACATTAGAACTCCCCTTCTACATTAGTACTTCCCTTCTACATTAGTACTCCCCTATTACATTAGTACTCCCCTTCTACATTAGTACTCCCCTTCTACATTAGTACTCCCCTTCTACCCTAGTACTCCCCTTCTACCCTAGTACTCCCCTTCTACATTAGTACTCCCCTTCTTTGCATTCCAATGCTGTCCCTCTGTCTGTCCTTCTCAGCAGCTCTGGGATGCAGCTGGCATCCAGCCTCCCAGACAGTCACATGACTTCCATCTCCATCCTCAATGCCCCTCCTGCTGTAGTACAGACCCTGCCCTTCACCCCGCAGACCACCAGACCTCTAGTGGCTACTGCCGATGGACAGATCAGCGTACAGCAGGCTTCTGTGGTGTTGCTTCCCGACAGAGCTGGCCTTGGTGAAAAGAGGGACGATTCGCCTCACTTGATCCAGGTGAGAAGTGAAACCAGAGGTCCGCGTCCTAGATACAGGTTGGGGCTAGTCCCTGGTCTGAAAAATATTATTTTTTAATAGTTGAAAATATTAATTGGTAATACAATAAAAATCTCTTCCACTTATTGCCTTGTTGTATCAGGGATAGCCCCTATCTGACCGTACTAGTAATTCCTCCCTGGCTGTACCAGTAATACCCCCTCCCCTACCAATAATACCCCCCTCATCATACCAGGAATATACCCTTTTGGTCGTACCAGTAAAACCTACCTTGTTATACCAGTTATACCAACCTGGCCGTACTCTGTAATACCATGGTATATTCGAGGAAGTGCTCTTGCCATATTGCCACACTGACTTCCTATGTAAAAGGAATCCATTACATTGTAGATATGTACTGAGGAGCAGTAACATCTGTGCAGCACCAAAGTCTTAATCAGTTTGTGGGATCTCTCAGTTAACCAAGCAGCCGTTCCTGCACCATTCCTCACCACAGCCCTCCACTGCTGAGCTCCAGGGCGCTTCTCCTGTACTGACACTCCTGGAGGCCCTTCAGGCCCTGGACCCACCTGGGACGCTACCCAAACATCTACTGGATCCGTCAGGATCGCAACCCGAACACCTACAGAAACCGACAGAGACTAGATCCGGGGTGGTGGAGATTCACAGCACGGCGACTCACAACCAGTCTCAGGACTTTATCCATCAACTGCAGGAAGTCAGTAAAAAGGGAAAAGCTGGGGAATAAATGGAGGGAAATCTAGAGAAAAACAAAACATTTGACATTACATAGACAAATGAGTTGTATTGTATAATAAACTTAAAGGTTTTCTTCACTGTTTTACTCACACAACCAATTTTACCACAGCAATCACCTACTCCTCCAAGTCCAAGCCAATGGCCGGAGGTCCTGGCTGGGACTGTAGCCCAATCTGGGGAAGACCCTGATATCTGCCCCAGTATGGTGCTGGCCTCTCCTCTACACCCAGAGACAGAGGAGGCCAATTTGCCTGGCCAGTCTCCAACCTTGCAATGCCCTTCTCCATCCGGGCTGGGTATCGGGTCAACGCCCCAATCCGAACAATGCCTAGGGACCACACCCAAACAAGACAGTTTTTCTTCTCCACTGGTACTGCCTGTGCCTGGATCTGGGCCTGGAATTACTGCTTGCCAAACACAGACTGGAGTTTTAAGAAGCCCATCCCCTTTGTCTGTCAGAACCTATTCACTTCCCAACAGCAACATTCCTCACTGTCCTGCAGTTTTTGGCAGCCCTAGCTCCTCCTACTCTCCACTAGCTGCTTCTGAGCCTCAGAAGGAACAGCCAGGTCATCTTCTGGAAACTCTTCAGGAGGAACAGCCTGGTCACCTTCTGGAAACTCTTCAGGAGGAACAGCCTGGTCACCTTCTGGAAACTCTTCAGGAGGAACAGCCTGGTCACCTTCTGGAAACTCTTCACGAGGAACAGCCTGGTCACCTTCTAGAAACGCTTTATGAGGAACAGCCTGACCCTCTTCTAGAATCTTCTGAGAAACAGCCTGACCTCCTTCTAGATACCTCTTTAGAAGAACCGCCCAATCACCTACTAGACACTTCCTTAGAGGAACAGTCCAACCACCTGCTAGACACTTCGTTAGAGGAGCAGTCCAACCACCTGCTAGACACTTCGTTAGAGGAACAGCCAAACCACCTTCTAGACACTTCCTTAGAGGAACAGTCCAACCCCCTACTAAACACTTCTTTAGAGGAACAGCCAAACCACCTTCTAGAAACTTCCTTAGAGGAACAGCCCAGCCACCTTCTAGAAAGTTCTTTGGAGGACCAGCCCAGTCATGTTTTAGAAACATGCTCCGATGGTGAGGCGGACCGGGCTAACCAGCAGCATGCTGTCCAACAGCACACAGAGCAAAGCAGTGAGTCTGACCATACAGAGACTGCAGCCTGGATGACAGCCTACTTCATGTACTGGCTGGAATCCTGCAATATTATAGATCATAACGTATGTTATGTCAACAGTACTGCTATACTGCTATACTACTATACTATAGATCATCATGTAACAGTAATACCAACAGTACTACTATACTATAGATCATCATGTAACAGTAATACCAACAGTACTACTATACTATAGATCATCATGTAACAGTAATACCAACAGTACTACTATACTATAGATCATCATGTAACAGTAATACCAACAGTACTACTATACTATAGATCATCATGTAACAGTAATATCAACAGTACTACTATACTATAGATCATCATGTAACAGTAATACCAACAGTACTACTATACTATAGATCATCATGTAACAGTAATACCAACAGTACTACTATACTATAGATCATCATGTAACAGTAATATCAACAGTACTACTATACTATAGATCATCATGTAACAGTAATACCAACAGTACTACTATACTATAGATCATCATGTAACAGTAATACCAACAGTACTACTATACTATAGATCATCATGTAACAGTAATACCAACAGTACTACTATACTATAGATCATCATGTAACAGTAATACCAACAGTACTACTATACTATAGATCATCATGTAACAGTAATATCAACAGTACTACTATACTATAGGTCATCATGTAACAGTAATACCAACAGTACTACTATACTATAAATCATCATGTAACAGTAATACCAACAGTACTACTATACTATAGATCATCATGTAACAGTAATACCAACAGTACTACTATACTATAGATCATCATGTAACAGTAATACCAACAGTACTACTATACTATAGATCATCATGTAACAGTAATACCAACAGTACTACTATACTATAGATCATTATGTAACAGTAATACCAACAGTACTACTATACTATAGATCATCATGTAACAGTAATACCAACAGTACTACTATACTATAAATCATCATGTAACAGTAATACCAACAGTACTACTATACTATAGATCATCATGTAACAGTAATACCAACAGTACTACTATACTATAGATCATCATGTAACAGTAATACCAACATTACTACTATACTATAAATCATCATGTAACAGTAATATCAACAGTACTACTATACTATAGGTCACCATGTAACATTAATACCAACAGTACTACTATACTATAAATCATCATGTAACAGTAATACCAACAGTACTACTATACTATAGATCATCATGTAACAGTAATATCAACAGTACTACTATACTATAGGTCATCATGTAACAGTAATACCAACAGTACTACTATACTATAAATCATCATGTAACAGTAATACCAACAGTACTGCTATACTATAGATCATCATGTAACAGTAATACCAACAGTACTACTATACTATAGATCATCATGTAACAGTAATACCAACAGTACTACTATACTATAGATCATCATGTAACAGTAATACCAACAGTACTACTATACTATAGATCATTATGTAACAGTAATACCAACAGTACTACTATACTATAGATCATCATGTAACAGTAATACCAACAGTACTACTATACTATAAATCATCATGTAACAGTAATACCAACAGTACTACTATACTATAGATCATCATGTAACAGTAATACCAACAGTACTACTATACTATAGATCATCATGTAACAGTAATACCAACATTACTACTATACTATAAATCATCATGTAACAGTAATATCAACAGTACTACTATACTATAGGTCACCATGTAACATTAATACCAACAGTACTACTATACTATAAATCATCATGTAACAGTAATACCAACAGTACTACTATACTATAGATCATCATGTAACAGTAATATCAACAGTACTACTATACTATAGATCATCATGTAACAGTAATACCAACAATACTACTATACTATAGATCATCATGTAACAGTAATACCAACAGTACTACTATACTATAGATCATCATGTAACAGTAATACCAACAGTACTACTATACTATAGATCATCATGTAACAGTAATACCAACAGTACTACTATACTATAGATCATCATGTAACAGTAATACCAACAGTACTACTATACTATAAATCATCATGTAACAGTAATATCAACAGTACTACTATACTATAGGTCATCATGTAACAGTAATACCAACAGTACTACTATACTATAAATCATCATGTAACAGTAATATCAACAGTACTACTATACTATAGATCATCATGTAACAGTAATACCAACAGTACTACTATACTATAGATCATCATGTAACAGTAATACCAACAGTACTGCTATACTATAGATCATCATGTAACAGTAATATCAACAGTACTACTATACTATAGATCATCATGTAACAGTAATACCAACAGTACTGCTATACTATAGATCATCATGTAACAGTAATATCAACAGTACTACTATACTATAGATCATCATGTAACAGTAATACCAACAGTACTACTATACTATAGATCATCATGTAACAGTAATACCAACAGTACTACTATACTATAGATCATCATGTAACAGTAATACCAACAGTACTACTATACTATAGATCATCATGTAACAGTAATACCAACAGTACTGCTATACTATAGATCATCATGTAACAGTAATATCAACAGTACTACTATACTATAGATCATCATGTAACAGTAATACCAACAGTACTGCTATACTATAGATCATCATGTAACAGTAATACCAACAGTACTACTATACTATAGATCATCATGTAACAGTAATACCAACAGTACTACTATACTATAGATCATCATGTAACAGTAATATCAACAGTACTACTATACTATAGATCATTATGTAACAGTAATACCAACAGTACTACTATACTATAGATCATCATGTAACAGTAATACCAACAGTACTACTATTTCTAACCTTTGATTTTGTATCCCTCCCTTTCACTTCCATTACTCACCAACATCACCATCAACTTCATTATCACTATGATCATCGTCTGTGTCATCCTGCTCGCCAGCTGTCTTGACAACGGATATGGAGAGACAAGTCTTTAGTATTGATGTCCACACATCTCCCAGACCCCATGGAAACGAGGTGCGTCAATGGGCCCAAACCCACAGAGACCAGGACAACCAGGGGCCCCAAGCCCACAGCCAGTACGACCAGGGGCCCCAAGCCCACAGCCAGTACGACCAGGGGCCCCAAGCCCACAGCCAGTACGACCAGGGGCCCCAAGCCCACAGCCAGTACGACCAGGGGCCCCAAGCCCACAGCCAGTATGACCAGGGGCCCCAAGCTCACAGCCAGTACGACCAGGGGCCCCAAGCCCACACCCAGTACAACCAGGGGCCCCAAGCTCACAGCCAGTACGACCAGGGGCCCCAAGCTCACAGCCAGTACGACCAGGGGCCCCAAGCCCACAGCCAGTATGAACAGGGGCCCCAAGCCCACAGCCAGTACAACCAGGGGCCCCAACCCAAGATACAATATGACCAGGGGTCGCAAGCTCACAGCCAGTATGACCTGGGGGCCCTTGTCAAAAGCCAGTATGACCTGGGGCCCTTGTCAAAAGCCAGCATGACCAGGGGCCTCAAGCCGACCATCAGTATGACCAGGGGCCTCAAGCCGACAACCAGTATGACCAGGGGCCCCAATCCCAGAGCAAATATGACCAGGGGCCGCAAGCTCACAGCCAGTATGACCAGGGGCCCCAAGCCCACAGCCAGTACAACCAGGGGCCCCAAGCCCACAGAGAGCATGACCAGTGGCTCAGAGCGGTCCAGACGGCCCAGCAGATCAGGGTAAAGGTGAGACACAGCAGATGTATTGGCTGCCTCTGACATGACATGCTATTCTCTTGATAGTACAGTACCTGAACACCCTATTATCTATTTATTGCACTAACTATACACCATATAGCATAAATAGTGCAATACTTTCACAATGTTAGTGTCCTTGTAAATAGGATACTACAATTTGGAATTCTGGACTCCATCATCCAGCAAACTGGTCTGAAATGTCTACTCATTGATTTGCTTCCAATAAATGTGCTGTGTTTTTTATATAAGGTGGCTGGACCGGTGGCCGTAGAGAGAGAGCAGAGGTTCACTCAAGCTATGCGCAGGCACAGGTGAGAGAACAGGAAACAGTGCCCCCTTCAGGTTGACTTGGGGAGGGGTCAACAGAGTGTCTGTGTCTTTCTTTAGAGTGGCTGTGTTGTTTTACAGAATGCCTTTGGTCAGTTACTGAGACAGTTGATGTATATTACTATGCATGCTAATATTTGTGTGTGTGTGCGTGTGTGTGTGTATGTGTGCGTGTGTGTGTGTTGGTTAGGTTCCACCAGCAGCTTTGGCAGGACCAGGAAATGATCCAGGACCCCCAGACCTTCACCTCCTTCTCCTCTGTGGAAGAGGCTGTGACCCAATTACTACCTTACCACACCTGTGCCGGACACCTGCCCGGCCCCGAACACTTCAACACAGGTTAGATCACCCTGGCGTTTATACCCTCTGTGACACTTAGTTTCCTCCTAAAACCTTGGTGTAAATGGTTTACGTGGAAACTTGTGTGGGAAAATATAATAATAATCTCAGCATTAATGTGTCATATGTTATAATAATCTATAATCATCTCTTTGCAATTAACGTGCTAGCTGTTACATCACAGTTTTAATAATGTGTTCTCTGTCAATGACACTCCAGTTCTGTAAATACATGGACAATTAGAAACACACACACTAGTGGCACAGGCCAATCAATCTATCTTTAAACAGGGCTTACGCACTGACTTGTACTGTTTTACAACACACACACACAGACACAGACACACACAGACACAGACACAGACACACAGACACAGACACAGACACACACACACACACACACACACACTTAAAACTGCTGAAGACACATTAGGCCTGCAAGGTCAGTATGAAAGAGACGTTGTTATGGTTAACTACTCAAAGGGGGCCCAATAGATAACAGACCATCACATGCGTATCCAAACAAACTCAAATGTATTTTCCTGGAACCAAGATATGGTTCTTTAGAGGCAGCCAAACATTCACATAAGCGTTTATCTGAGAACATTTAGGTAGGGGCTTGATGGGAAATGTAGTTCTACGGTACACGATTCTCTGTGTATGAGTATTGTCTGTCCTTCTCTCCAGTGGACGAGCAGTTTGACTCTGTGTCGGGGTTTCTCCTGAAACGCACCAACGACATGCTGAACAGATACAGACAGCTACTGCTGGGAGAGGCACTGGTGAGAGCAGCACAAGCGCGCGACTCAAATACGCCACAAAGATCCTTCGTTCTGTGTTGCGCTTTTATAGATGCCAGAACTTCATCATGGGTTCCAATTGGTTTGATTTATTAGGCATAAAAGGCTAACAAGGTTTTTATCCACAGCAAGTGATGCCATCGGCAGAGATGGTGATGCTGGATCGTCTGTTCCTTCAATCAGAGAGGTTCTCATTGGCGGAGGACCGGAAAATGGCTCATAGAGATCCAGGTAGGTGGCTTAGCCAAGGCGGTGTGGAGAGACGATCCGTTTCCTGGTAAATAATGTAGATACAAGGTAACAACAAGTTAAACTTTCGGCTTTGTATATGTGCTGAGTATCCACAGAAACAAAAAATGTTGACTGTTTTGTAGTGGAGATTCTTTTTGTCCGACATATCAGAATTGACACTTTTAGAGCCCAGAATATTCTCTGGATATTCCATTGTATGTAGCATTCGCTCTCCTTGTACTTCATGCTTTGGTCTTTTACAGAGTCCTTCCTGATGGCCCTGCGTGCATCTGAGTCTACGAACGCTGAGTCATCATGTGTGGGCATGGATCTGTCCAGCAGCCCCCCGTCCCATCCTGCCTGGTCCAGACTCTCAGACCGGCCGCCGGGACTCAGGACTTACTGCTCCTCCAGCCGCGGTGACCTCAGGCTCACCATAAAACACCAGTCTGGATCTAGGAAGGTGATCCACAACTCAGCATGTGACACCATGCAGCACACTGCCCCCTCTGCTCACAAGCGGGACTACACCGGGCAGATGACCAATGGGGGCGGTGTACAGAACGAACAGAAACTGCAGGGCTCCTCCCATAGAACCTCCTGCCTTGCAATTGGTGAGATGTCAATAGAAGCCCAGCCCTCTAAAATAGTGGACGTCCCACATGTTGACCATGACAACAGCAGGACCACTGAGGTGCCGACGCAGACAGCAGTGCTGGACTCACAATATGGATGTACCCCAAACACCCTTACTGCGCCCAGCCTAGAAAGACAGAATGCCTGCATAGAGCAGCCCTCTCCAGACCAAGAGATGAGCGCCCCTAAACTGAAACGATACCGGCCCATGCCTCAAGAGGACAGGCCGAGGCGCCGGCCAGAGCCTCCGGACTTCACATCTAAAGCAGGCGGATCCGCATCTCCAGATCTCCTTTCCAAGCCCGGCTACAGACTAGAGGCTTGTCCCAGTGCCACGCCGCCCCACCTCGGGGATAACGCCCTAAGTGAACATTTGCAGAGTGCTATTAACAGCATCCTGGAGCTGCAGCGTCTGCAGGGACCCGCAGCTGCATCTCAGCCCCGTATACAGGGGGCGTGTCAGACCACAGGCCCCACCTCTGCACTGGACCAGACCCTCACCAGCATCTTACAGGGGCGGATTTAGCAACACCTGGGGCCTTATAAGGCATTGTGGGATGTTTAACAGTTTTTATATCCTTGCTTATTCGCCTCGTCAAAACAGAACGGGGGGGGGTGTAGGAGACAAATGAGGGGGAGAAGGAAGAGGCACCAAAATACAGACAGACACTTTTCTAAATGTTGCTTACTTTATTTCATGTACATGTTTGTGAGTTATTCAAATTCAATATGATAGATATTGTCAGGTAGTTGTAGTTTGAGGACTTTCAGAAAATCCTCCATTGAGCAAAAGACCTTGGCATTAATACTTAAAGTATGTATTTTGGATTTATAAGATGTTGAAAAAACATTTTGATGTGTCACTCCATGATAAACATCAGCATATTTATAAGTAGTACTTAGACCAGGGGCCTGTACCATGAAGCTGGTTTTGGTGGCTTGCCAGCTATGTTTCAGTTAAGTTCCCCCCAACCCTGGGTTTTAGGTACTATGTAAGTAGCTCGGCTTCAATCGGTATTCGTTGCCATGGTATCTGACGCTGCACGGCAAACCTGCTCCGGGGCAGGTTATGTTCTTCATTCGAGATCTAAGTCAGAAGTTGGACCAATCAGCGGCGAGCAAAGACACATTATATAAATAATGTGTGTAAAATGTGAAGCCACTGCAACACAGAACAGAAGCTAGGAATTAATTACGTATATATATGAATACACACATTTTCATTTCATTCATTTTCAATATGATTAGCCTAAAATCATTATTTTACATTAATCGCCTATAAAAATGTATTTCTTTAACTTAGGCATTAACAATCAGCAATGATCCTCCAAGATTGTTCTCTTGCTTTGGCAGCAGAGACGGTGTTACTGCGTGCTTGAAAAACATTTTTATATTCTTCATATTTCTGAAGATTAATTTCTTGCTCCTCCGCGGTAATAATATATTGCTCTCGCCCTATCCATATCGAACGTGATTGGTTGTTCGGTGCCGACGTTACTCTTTCATGTGCACCCGCGCGCGGAGTAATCAGAGTTTAAGGATCAAAGCCTGGGTTGACAAAGTAAGTTGATGAGCTGCTTCATGGTACCAATAATGCCTGATTGCGTCGGTTTGATTTTGTCAATTCTGAACCAATCCTGGAACCCTGAGTTTGTTCAACTACCATCATGGTACAGGCCCCAGGACAGGAGACGAGGAGTAGAATGAGATTATTCATTTAATACTTAAGAAAAGGTTCAGTTCAATTAAAATGTCAATATTTTTTGTTTTATTATAAAGTAAGATAAGCCTATAGTGTATTTATTTCAATAATCTGTGCCAACTATGTACAAACCAAGCGTTTCCCTGTTCAAGAGCAGAAAGTATGTGTGTGTGTGTATCATTTGTTGATGTGAATCGATGTGCCTGAGTTTTGACAGGGGGAGTAGATGGTGTGTGTGTGAGTGAATCGGGCAGACAGTATTCTAAGGAACGTTCTAAAGAACCCGAGGAGGCCTTCATCCAAACTGACTCCGGTTCAGATTGTTCTACCCCAAAGAAACAATGTTCATCCTGAATACACCAGCAGCAAATGGCAACGTCGCTCCATTGACGGAGCCACAGACGAGACAGCGTTCACCTTTCTCAGCAATCTCTTGGATGGGCTCTGACTGGAATCGCTGGAGGATGTCCAGAGATGCAGTAGTTTGTTGTAACAGTGGACGTTTTTCCTTTACTAGACATACCATTGGTTAACGGGCTGGTCAATGTTTTGCCCAGTAGAATGTCTTTTAATTCTAGTTTCAAAAGACGAGAATAGCTCCCAAAAGTCTTCACCAGCCAGCACAGAGGAGTGGATCTATTCTGCGGTAGACTTTCATGTTGGGCTCCAGCTAGAGTAAAAAAACCCAAGACTAGTATCGTTCACATCTGCTAGCAAAACAATTGGCCAATCGAGACAGAAAATACCAATTTTGAAATGCTTGGTTCTGAAGGATTTCACCCGATGACTGGTCAGCGAATTCGCAGCATACAAGCCACAGAACAAGTGATATGGTCTGGATCTGATCAGGACCTTAGGACAGCCTTGGACCAAAAACAGATTGGGAAAACCATCAGCTTTATGTGACGTAACCACAGAATTAGACAGTTCTCTTTTATTACTGTTCTAGAGTGAATAATTAATAATAACACAAATGTGATCAAGGTTAAAACAGTTGCTATGAGGCAACTTCATTTGGCTTGTACACCTGACAATCGCTGGTTTATGTTTCAAACAACACTAATGTGAAGTCAATGGCAATATGTTTGTCTTTAGGGAGACATCGGTTGTATACTGAATCAGCCAATATATTTTCATGGCCACTAATATGAGGATACTGGAATTGTGAAAGCCTGAAACTCATACAAGGAACAATGTTAAATTCAAACTGTTTGCTTAAACACTCCAGAGATCATTTCTTTTCTACATCCCTGAACTCATAGAGTTCAGTGGGGTTTAATATGCAGCGTTCATTGAGCACAGCCTTGCTAAGGAAGAATTATAATGATCGAATTCAATGATGATCGGAAACAGCCACAATAGAGATTGAACCAAGTTCATAGTAAATCCCCTCAACTGAGTAGCACTGGGAAAATCCATTGTCCTGTTTTAATTCAATAATAGTTTGTAGTAATGAGGCAATACTTCTGCTTGTTGAGCCGTGTCTGCTTCGTCTTATTTAATCTAATGCATTATGTTGTTTTCACCGAGCTGTGACAGCAGGGGGTGCGACCATGTCCCAAATGCCACCCTATCCTAAATGCACTACTTTAACCCGGGTCACAGAAGGCTTTGGCTCATAAGCAGTGCATTCTGGGAGGTACAGGCGGTCATTTCGGATGAAGGTTAAGAAGGACGACCAACCATTTGACGGACAGATTGTTCCTAATGCCAAAATTAAGAGGCCTTAACTCCACAACAACCGATTGTAAAAGCGTCAATTAAAGATCCAACTGCTTAAGACTACTTGGAGTTGAATTAGTTGAACGGGATTCATTCGTTTAAGAAATGTAAAGATCAATGATTTTGTACGACATTTTTTTACAGACTATTTATTGAACTGTGATTTTGTATGAAAACTAAATAAAAACGGAGAATGTATTTCATTGTGTTTCTGTGGCAAATAGGATTAATAAAAGTGACTTTTACTTCGAAATTCAACAAAACTGTTAATATAAAGGTAGAAAGAGATATGCCATCAAGTATACAGTTTCTAGTCAGTAGTATTATTGTACTGAACAGAATTCTGCAGTCCAACCAATTTGAATATTCACAACTCAGAAGCATACGAATGATACTTTATTCAATTTACAATTTTAGGGAAACCAAACACAGGGTTACATCTGGACAAATGTAAATAAAAAGTTGCTGCTGGTTTCTTAAAGACGAATTAAATGCATTTATAGTCATGCCAGGAAACATGAACATCTCATGTTTGCAACAAGGTTGCTGAGTGACTTCCTTATTTACTAGCCAATTACTGCTCAACATTGAGATGCTTGGACCAATAGTCAGATGTCTTATGATCAGTTATTTTTCCTAAAGGCAGATTAGCAAAAAGAAAAAACAGATCTGAGATGGTCAGAGCAGGGCCAGTAATCACCTGTCAGTAGAAATGTGTCCTTACATTTAGGGGGTCTGGTCTAGTGGGGGGGGGGTATTAGCACAATATCACATGATGTCCTGACCAGAGAGTGTAAACGGGTCCTAGTGACGTGGTTTTAAAAAGGCACCCAAGATGGCACACTTCTTTAGACCAAAGTCAATAATGTCTTGGCACACTATTTTCCATTTAGGATACTTTTCTTTACATGTCCTAGAAGCCCTATGGGCTATGGTCAACATAAGTACACTACGCAGAAAATAGGGTGCCATTTTTGGACATCGATACAGTACAGGAAAAAGTGAGGTCACAACCAGAAAGTACATACAGGTGCTTATAAGGTTAAGTTGTCATGCCAACCATTCTGTGCTCAACATTTAGGATATGAGAGCATCTCCAAATGGTAGCCCATTTCTCTATACACAGCACTAGTTAAAAGTAGTGCTCTATATTGGGAATAAGTTGCCATTTGGGAAATATGCTGGTTATCGTCTGGAGTCAAGTCATGTCTGACCTGAAAATCAACATGACAAAAGTTAGTGTCTTCAAACATGAGAATTACCGTTGCTAAGCAACCCAATAAGTTCTGAATGCATCGACATTACTGTTATTAGGGCGAAAACCTGCAGGACAAATAATTTATATTTAAAGGAGAATAAAGAGCAGGTTCCAGCGTTATCTAAAACAATATCGCAAAGCGATCTACTACAAGGGTAAAGTTTCCAGATTGCCAGTTCAGTATAATTCTGGAAGATCTGAATGGAAATAGATTATTAGACTTCATCTGGCTCCGAAAACCAAACCAGAAAGCGGGTTTTTTTTGGTTTAAAAGTGTCCATGTGCAATAACATTTCTTACAGAGTCATTTTTCCTGATGCTTGGTAGAGTTTTTACCATGGTCCAAACAAAAGCAGTCCGTCTCTTCTTCAGTGAATTTAGGCTTTAGTCAAATTCCTCCAATTCACTACAGGAGGAATCAGGTACCACTTTGGGCCATCAGAGTTCATTGAGGGCCTTTCAGGTCCTGCCCAGCTCACGACCACTGACTCAACACGTTTATAGCACCACATAGAAACCAAGCCAGGCTTACCGGTCCACCAACCAATACGTCACCAGACCGGAGGGAGGCCCTAGAACGTCAGGGGCCTGCAGGGACTTGCCAACCCCGTCTGCACTCTAGGTCACGGTCGGGAGGAGCCAGTGGTCACCCAGGAGAAGCTGCTGTCATTACAGCTCAGATGACTCCAGAGAAGTCCACGGATACTGACTAGCTAATGGACAGGCCCGGGTTCCTTAACGTTTGTCCAAAACAGACCGGCCTTCCAGGCCAGATGGACAGGACTGTTTCAGTTGAGCTGGATTGGTATGTCCTCTCCGAACTTGCGCAGGAACTTGTCATGGTTGTGACTGACGGACCAGAGAGGCGGGAGATACCGAGGGGTCATGGTGGACAGGAAGTGCTGCCTCCAGCAGCGCTCCAGGCCCATTAACCCTTTCAGGCCCTGCTCCGCATGTGCCTGGACCACCTTTAGCCCGTGGGGAACATAACTCTCGTTGAAGATCCTGAGAGGAAGGAACAGTTGGGGGGTTTAACCAATCACCAACAGTTGTTACACAGTAAGCAAACTCAAAACCTAAAGTGCCAGGGACAGACTACGGTACCTGAAGTCCTGGGTAGAGTTCAGGGGTCAGGCCTGGTCTAACTGTTGTCCAGGCATCAGGCACCTTATTTAATTTAACCTTTATTTAACCAGTGGTAGGCCGATTGAGAAGAAATTCTCATTTGGAACTTACCGCGTCTCCAAGCCTGCAGCGCTCTGCAGAATGTCTGGCGTCAGCTCCAGATCAGGGTCGTTGTAGAAGCTCCTAATGACGTCCTGTAGCTCCTCCCTCCGAGGCCCGGGGAGCCCCTCCCCTGCAGTGAGGAGGGCCCGGGCAGCAGAACGAACCCTCCTGCGATCGGAGTCCTCCAGCAGACGAACCCCTTCCTCACACCCCTGGCCGTACAAACAAATAGAGACTGTATCAGCTGTTGACCATCATAATACCATCAAGCCCAGGCCAATGGTCGTCTCTAACCACCTGAGGTGCCAAGTACTCATCAGCCAGCTGCTGCTTCAGGAAGCCGTCGTGGACGTTGGAGGCTGCGTGACAGGACGTACACAGTAGCAAGATGTCATGGGAGTTGTGGTCCTTCATTTCTGTGGGGAAATGGCGCCTGTATTCATGAGGGACAATGTTTTTCCTGTAAGAGCAACAAGAAAGAAACAAGAGTGAAACGAGGGTTTATTAGCCTAAACCTCAGGGGATTGTTTTGCTACAAACAAAAAGATTAGGAACAAAAGCAAGTGTTTGGGCTGGTGGTTTGGTTTGTCCCATCTCCAATGTTTGGTTACAGAAAGACTAATACTGATTGATTAACCTATTAATTCTGACACACACCTTACCAGCTACCTTTGTTATTGGCTAAAACAGACCATCTCGAATTGCTGATTTTGGCTAAAACAGACCATCTCGAATTGCTGATTTTGGCTAAAACAGACCATCTCGAATTGCTGATTTTGGCTAAAACAGACCATCTCGAATTGCTGATTTTGGCTAAAACAGACCATCTCGAATTGCTGATTTTGGCTAAAACAGACCATCTCGAATTGCTGATTTTGGCTAAAACAGACCATCTCGAATTGCTGATTTTGGCTAAAACAGACCATCTCGAATTGCTGATTTTGGCTAAAACAGACCATCTCGAATTGCTGATTTTGGCTAAAACAGACCATCTCGAATTGCTGATTTTGGCTAAAACAGACCATCTCGAATTGCTGATTTTGGCTAAAACAGACCATCTCGAATTGCTGATTTTGGCTAAAACAGACCATCTCGAATTGCTGATTTTGGCTAAAACAGACCATCTCGAATTGCTGATTTTGGCTAAAACAGACCATCTCGAATTGCTGATTTTGGCTAAAACAGACCATCTCGAATTCCTGATTTTGGCTAAAACAGACCATCTCGAATTCCTGATTTTGGCTAAAACAGACCATCTCGAATTCCTGATTTTGGCTAAAACAGACCATCTCGAATTCCTGATTTTGGCTAAAACAGACCATCTCGAATTCCTGATTTTGGCTAAAACAGACCATCTCGAATTCCTGATTTTGGCTAAAACAGACCATCTCGAATTCCTGATATTGGCTAAAACAGACCATCTAGAATTCCTGATTTTGGCTAAAACAGACCTTATGTATGAGTCACTCTTCCCACACACCACACACAGGTTCTCCTTGGCAGTCAGGTAGTAGTCCTGCTGGGAGTCCGGACGGCCAGACGGCTCAAACAGGAGACGCACGATGAACGGATCCTCACTCTGCAACACTAAGTAGAGAAGATGGGGGAGGAGGTTAAGAGGGAGTCTGACATTGATGTGCTGGGTACGGACTCGGTATTGAGCTGGAATATTGGGGTGTACCTCCTATTCCTTTGTCCAAGTACCACTTGGCCTTCTTTTTGTCACAGGTGCAGAGGGGCTGTCCATCTGGGGCGTGGAGGAAGCAGTTATCATAGAGAGGGGACTTCCTGCAACAAACACAAAACCAGCAGAGACCCGCACAGTAAATACTTCACTATGGCTTTATATGCGCAAAAAGAATGCCAGAAGTATCTTAGAAAGGAAACTTAACCTGAACATGAAAAAAGAGGTCTAACGTGAAACATCCTTTAAGAGTCATACACCTACACAGAGCACAAAGCCTTACTAGACAGTTAAGCATGACCATTAACCTTGTAGTCGAAACAACATCTGAAAGAGAACAGGACAATACAACAAGCCATTGACACTGACAAAACGCATTCCTTATCACACTGGCCTTGGATGAAAACTGAGCAATCCTTTCTGGGAAAATAATCAAGCATTCCCAGTCCCAAAAGACACATGTCCCTTACTGTAATGGAAACATGGATATGGTGGTACTGTCTGATCTACACCCACCCGTTACCACCACCCACCTAACAGAGTAGTCCACACCCACCTGTTACCACCACCCACCTAACAGAGTAGCCCACACCCACCTGTTACCACCACCCACCTAACAGAGTAGCCCACACCCACCTGTTACCACCACCCACCTGTTACCACCACCCACCTGTTACCACCACCCACCTAACAGAGTAGTCCACACCCACCTGTTACCACCACCCACCTTGCAGAGTAGCCCACACCCACCTGTTACCACCACCCACCTTGCAGAGTAGCCCACACCCACCTGTTACCACCACCCACCTAACAGAGTAGTCCACACCCACCTGTTACCACCACCCACCTTGCAGAGTAGCCCACACCCACCTGTTACCACCACCCACCTAACAGAGTAGCCCACACCCACCTGTTACCACCACCCACCTTGCAGAGTAGCCCACACCCACCTGTTACCACCACCCACCTTGCAGAGTAGCCCACACCCACCTGTTACCACCACCCACCTAACAGAGTAGCCCACACCCACCTGTTACCACCACCCACCTAACAGAGTAGCCCACACCCACCTGTTACCACCACCCACCTAACAGAGTAGCCCACACCCACCCGTTACCACCACCCACCTAACAGAGTAGTCCACACCCACCTGTTACCACCACCCACCTACCAGAGTAGTCCACACCCACCTGTTACCACCACCCACCTAACAGAGTAGCCCACACCCACCCGTTACCACCACCCACCTGTTACCACCACCCACCTAACAGAGTAGCCCACACCCACCTGTTACCACCACCCACCTAACAGAGTAGCCCACACCCACCTGTTACCACCACCCACCTAACAGAGTAGTCCACACCCACCTGTTACCACCACCCACCTAACAGAGTAGCCCACACCCACCTGTTACCACCACCCACCTAACAGAGTAGCCCACACCCACCTGTTACCACCACCCACCTGTTACCACCACCCACCTAACAGAGTAGCCCACACCCACCTGTTACCACCACCCACCTAACAGAGTAGCCCACACCCACCTGTTACCACCACCCACCTGTTACCACCACCCACCTAACAGAGTAGCCCACACCCACCTGTTACCACCACCCACCTAACAGAGTAGTCCACACCCACCTGTTACCACCACCCACCTAACAGAGTAGTCCACACCCACCTGTTACCACCACCCACCTAACAGAGTAGCCCACACCCACCTGTTACCACCACCCACCTAACAGAGTAGCCCACACCCACCTGTTACCACCACCCACCTAACAGAGTAGCCCACACCCACCTGTTACCACCACCCACCTAACAGAGTAGCCCACACCCACCTGTTACCACCACCCACCTAACAGAGTAGCCCACACCCACCTGTTACCACCACCCACCTAACAGAGTAGCCCACACCCACCTGTTACCACCACCCACCTAACAGAATAGTCCACACCCACCTGTTACCACCACCCACCTAACAGAGTAGCCCACACCCACCTGTTACCACCACCCACCTAACAGATTAGTCCACACCCACCCACCTTGCAGAGTAGCCCACACCCAGCGGTTTTCTCTTGTTGTTCATCCTGGGGTCTGGAACTCGCTGGTCCCCAGACTCTGGGCTTTCAAAAGTGGGCTTCCTACTCTTTCGTCTCCTCTCACCATCCTCCCCGTCTTCTCCACGCCCCCTGAAGGGTGTGTCAAAGAGGCCCTGACAGCGATTGGCCAGCTCTGCATAGCCACACCCACTGCCAGGTGTAGTGGGAGTGGTCTCAGAAGGTAGGCCAAGCAGGTGGAAGAACAGGGCAACGGAGACCTGGGCATCCCTGGCTGCATAGGTCATCTGAAGGTCAAGTGTCAAAGAGGAGGAGAAAACATTTGTCATTTGGGTTAAAAGTTGATAGGCAGATCTATTAATATGCAGGCAAAATAAGGAATTTAACCAGGAAATTAGTTCTGAACTAACTTTTTAGTGACGACCTGGCCTGAGACATACAACTTCTAGGGCACCGGATAACATAGAATCAGGGAACAGGATAACTAGATCATTGAATAAACAGATACAAACTAAAATGCAAAGACAAATACAATGAAACACATTGCAGCAATACATACAGACAGATTAGACGAGTCAGGTGCATTTGATCCATGTCAGTAGTGTTTTTGAAGGCTTGGAGTTTTTTTTATTAAAAGTACTTTAATGATCAAGTTGACCGGAAACATTTTTATTCACTGACCAGGGATTTGTTCCCGTAACAGCAGTACGTATTGATGTACCTGTTCCAGGGTCAGCTGGTCTGCCTCCCAGTCACTACAGCGCAGCTCCAAGGATTTATCCAGTGACACATTGAGAAGATCAGCAGCCAGAGACTTGAGGCTGAGGCCATTGTTCAAGACCGCCTGTCTACACAATAACATACATACAGGTTCAGAACGACACAAGAAAACACAGGTAGAGACAGAAATAGCCTAACAGTTCCACACTGAGTAAAAGCAACGCCACAGTTCCTTGGCCCATGAGTGTTATGCATTAATCACCAGCATATATAGCAGGGAGAAATGAAGGACTAATACAGAACACCTCATCTTTGGCTTTCAACTACTGTCCAGTAAGGCAGAAAGATCAGAGCGCCGAGAGCATTCATTGCACATTCAGAGGCGCCGAGAGCATTCAGAGGCGCCGAGAGCATTCAGAGGCGCCGAGAGCATTCAGAGGCGCCGAGAGCATTCAGAGGCGCCGAGAGCATTCAGAGGCGCCGAGAGCATTCAGAGGCGCCGAGAGCATTCAGAGGCGCCGAGAGCATTCAGAGGCGCCGAGAGCATTCAGAGGCGCCGAGAGCATTCAGAGGCGCCGAGAGCATTCAGAGGCGCCGAGAGCATTCAGAGGCGCCGAGAGCATTCAGAGGCGCCGAGAGCATTCAGAGGCGCCGAGAGCATTCAGAGGCGCCGAGAGCATTCAGAGGCGCCGAGAGCATTCAGAGGCGCCAAGAGCATTCAGAGGCGCCAAGAGCCCTGACGTGCACCTAATAGCCCATCTAACCGTACATGCCATCTCCAGTTCAGTACCTTTGTCGCAAGGCGAGGTACCTCAGGTCTAGCGTGCACCCCAGAGCCAGGCCATAGTCCCGGGTCAAACGTTTTCCATCCTCATAGCAACCCACGCCCACCTTCAGGACATTAGGGTCTCTAAGGACCTGTAGTGTATAAAGTAACTGTTAACAATCACACAAAGAACATGTCATCCATCCAGAGCCAAAGACAGCAGCCTGCCTTCACTCCACATTGGCAGAAGTCAAACCCACTAAAATGGTGTCTAAACGGTTATGCTGCACTGAGCCATGAAGCTCCACTGACATGGATTCCAGTCCAAACGTTACCTCCTTCAGACTGAGAGGCAGGTCCAGCAAGGCTGCGCGAAATGGCATCAGCCTCACCAGAACACATCGGCCAGAATAGGTGGCCATCTGGAGCAGAGACACAGCTGACGTCCGACCCTTGACAGACACCTGGTGGCGGACGACCAGAGGGCAGGACATGTCAGGGGAGAGAGAGAAGGCTGCGTTAGGAATGAGACAACTGGGTTGAACGGATCAATTAGTTTTTAAAGACATGCAAAACAAAGTCTTACGCCCAGGCCCTTGGTTTGAGTGTTTACCCATTCACAGTCCAGCCCAAGAACCGGGTAGATGGCAAGCTCCTTCTGCAGAGTGGGCCACAGCTGCTCCCAATCCGCCTCACAGTGTACCATCACAGGCTGCATGGCCAGGACCTGGTCAACAGGGGACAGCAATGTCGCCTCAGGGAAACCCAGATTCTCCCCATCAGACAGCTGTGTCTGACAGGGTTTACAATGATTCTGAGACCCAACTGGCTTTTTACTCCCCACTACCCCTGGCTCTGCTTCAACAGGGGGCGACTGTTTCACTTTTAAGGGACCAGAGATGACCCCAGCTGGATCCTTATGAGCCTGAACAGGAAGCTGCTGCTTCTTCTTCTTCTGGATCCTTAGTCGCCACAGCATCAGGCCCAAGGTGGCCCCCAATAGGGTCACGACTGCAGCAGTTAGGGCATTTTGTCTAGAAGACATCTTTGGTTTCAGAGGTGCAGCGTTGGTTTGGACTGGTTGGTTGTGTTGACAGGCGTACGTAGGTGTGCCTGCACCTAATTTACAAATTGAAGTTTGCTCGGTGTTGGCATTGGGCAGAGAGAGACTGGGCCGCGTTTTGTTTGGTGGTGCCTAAATCCGTGAAGAGAAACGGCTGTTCATCTGACGATAGGCTCTGCTCCTTTGTTGAGGGCAGAAACCTCACATTCTAGAAAATAAACAACAAATAGGCACGTTACATCAACCAGAACAAACAAATGCTGTGTCCAACACACTGACCACATCAAGAACAGCAACACAGTACTGCGACTCACAATAAATGCACATCATCCATCAATAACAATAAACCACTTGTTTTGGAGTCGTACATTGCCACATGTGGTAAACGATGTTCGCTTCACGTTTTGACAGCATTTCACGTTGTTTACAACCGCACTTGGCAGCTAAAGACCTTCCCAATGATACAAACCGGGAAAGGGGTCGGCTTAACAGCAACTGGTACATATTACTGATTTTTATCAGTATTTTCGGGAAAAACTTTCGTTTTTATTGAATACACTTGTTTCGCTAATGAGCACACTGAATTTGTAAAATTCCCAACAGAGACTTTAACAGTAAATACTAAGCTAACTAGCCATTAGGCAGATTATGCTAATCACACCCAGAGCTGGCTAGCAAGTCGTATACCATTAGCCACTTGCAATTAAAATAACTGTGTGTGAAAACCTAAAGTAATGCACAGGTCTAACAATACAGTGTCAATTCGTTTGTTTTTCATGTTGTGGTGGTTGTCAGCAGGTAGCAGGCGTTTATTCCGGGGGTTTATCTTACTGGTACACTATAGTAGCTAGGTAGCCATGCTAACTAACTATACTACATAAATAGCTGGCCACGTTAGCTAGCAGCTAGCACATCCAGTATAAGATGGACTGATCTGTTCGTTATCCTAAGTTACAGTAACGTTAAACACCTTTACATGTACTTATTTGGACTAACACATACGTTATGTTTCTCCCGACATGCGCTTGCTTATTGTATTGCTTATATATAAACATTGGCTACCTACCTTGGCATTTCATATCTACATCACAGCGCATAACACCGCTTGCGTGCACATGTCCACTTGTATTTAGAGGTTGTGTGTCTCGCTTCCGGCTCTATTTATAATGATCACATAGATGTAAACAGAGAAAGTTAACTCAATAATTGATATAGTTATATGTATACTTTTTTCAGAATAAGTCCAATACGTTTTCATGGACAAAAGACATCCTAAGCAAACAATTCAGAAAGTGGAAGCATGTGATGGGACAGGTCAGCCATCTATGAGTGCTGTGATCATATATCTGAAATATGTGGTAAATCTGAAATATACTGTGAGTGTTGTGATTGTGAAGGATGACATATGTAATATACAGCACTGTATATTTGTTAAATAGCCACGCAGTTTTCGAGGAATGACCTTATACGTTAGCGAAATTAGTAATAATTGCATTCATTAACGTCCACTGGCATCCCTTAAGAGTTGTAAATGCAACAAGTACTGACATTATATAACATAAATCTTTTAATTAATTTGGCATAACACCTGTATAATCTGCAGGGGCGGCTGGAATAAATTGTCTAACAGGACTAATCCCTCCCCATCTTTTACAAAAAAAAGTTGAATATGAACCAGTTGAAAAATGTTTTGGTTAAAAACATTCGGCTAACGCATAAGCTACCATTCATCTTCATAGTGAGTGATAGGTTTTGTGGCACACCCCATTGATTTGCTGCTAGTTTGGGTTTTACACAGTGGCTCTGGGCATCATGGAGCCAGCCCAACAATACAGCTGACTTTTGACCAATGACAGCTGGTATTTACATTGGGGTGCTACTGTGCTAGAGATGGGATATGAGTGACAGGTGTCTGGCACGCCCCCTTGTCCACACATGCCGATGACAGCGGATGCATTAGTTGCTTGTGGCAACTGTGTGTAAGAGACTGGGGAAAGTGATCGTTGAAATGGTTGCCGGAAGAGTTGGGACACATCATCAACGTTCAAATTACTCAAAATGATGTTTTAAGTTGGTTTGGAAAAACTGTCACTATCATTCTTGCAAATGTTAATTTGATTAATGGTACAGATAGCATTATGTTATGTCTACCATTAACAGTAAAATAGTATGTGTGTGCCTGTCTCTGTGTCTGTGAGAGTGATAAAAAGACATACCGATACAGAGTTTTCCCTATAGTGTTGCTGTAGAGCACTTTCTAATTACAAGGTATTTAATGTTGTTGTTGTAAATTGATTATCACCACCAGCCTTCACTGGATAAGGGTCAGTTTCTGAGCCAATTTTCATATAGGTAACTTCAACATAAAACCACCCTCCAACAGTGTCCCGTCTGTGCGCTCTTTTCAGCATAATTATTCTAAAAATATTTTTTGCCTCTGGCTGCCCCCTGTCACCACTCCTTATAATTCTTCCCGCGGTTGAAAGGCACGTCTATCCCTGCCCTTCTACATGACAAGCTCTCCCAGCTCAACATACCGGACTCCACCTGCAGGTGGATCACAGACTTCCTGTCTGACAGGAAGCAGTGCGTCAAGCTGGGGTCACAAGTCTCTGACTCCCGGTCCATTAGCACCGGGTCCCCCCAGGGGTGTGTCCTTTCTCCTCTGCTCTTCTCCTTTAAGATCCTGAAGTTTGCGGACGACACCACCCTCATTGGGCTCATCTCCGGTGGGGACGAGTCCGACTACAGGCTGGAAGCTGACAAACTGGTGACCTGGTGCAGCCAGAACAACTTAGAGCTCAATGCTCTAAAGACAGTGGAGATGGTTGTGGACTTCAGGAGGAACTCAGCCCCACTCTCACCCATCACCCTGTGTGGCTAGAAAGATTGTGGCAGACCCCTCTCACCCCGGACACCCCCACTTTCAACACACTCCCCTCCGGCAGAACGCCTCGGTCCATCAGGACCAAAACCTCACGCCACAAGAACAGTTTTTTCCCCTGTGCTACTGGCCTCCTCAACAAGGCCATGGGTGAACAAGCCCTGAACTCTTACCCATTTAATTTGCACATTGCCTGATTTTGCATTACAATATTTGCACTATTGCACTGTTATTTATCTGTATTTTGTATAGCATTTTGTATATCACTATCACTACACCCCTTCACCCTCTTAGTATAATTTATAATGTTCTATTCATATGTTGTATGTAAGCATCTTCCTGCCAAAGTAAATTCCATGTCTGTTCACACATTTATGGCGAATAAACACTTTTCTGATTCCATTTAAAACACATAATGAAACATTTGATCGCACAGTAATGTGACAAAAGGGTTCAAATACGCCTTGTGGATTTGCTGGGGGCATTTCAAATGTAGGGTTAGTAATCAAATGTTATTGCCTTGCTCTGGGGTGTTCCAGCGACTCCTTGTGTGAGCACAGTGGAGGTTGAAGGCCAGGGGGGGCTTTTCTTCTGAGTCCGTTAGCCAGAAGGTCAAGACCGGAATCCTGAGTGAGCAGCGTGTTAAGAAAAGAAAAACGCACATCTGACCGTCCAGAGTGCACTGGAGTATGTTCATATGTAGGACCTTAATCAGAAATTGGGATTTAACTGCTGAGAATTTCAGCAGAAAAGGACAAAAGGAGTTTGTTTGCTTGAGAGATGTGTAAGGGAGGGTGCCTAACTTTAGCAGTTTCTGTTTCGTTTAAACTTATGAGGACGTGAGCCTGTGAATCACTCTGGACTACCAGTCCTCCAGGTTGTGTTACAGATCAAGCGGCTTCCAATCTGCCGACTTCTCTCCTGATTTGACCCGTCCTTCTCCTCCGCTCCCAAAATCACTCTCAACGCAGACATTCTATCGACATTTTCTTATCTTGTAATGCAAATATTCAACATAAGGCACCTTATAGTTAATAGCTCTGCTTAAGGAAAATGCTTTTTATACGTGGCAGGGTATAAAAAGCAGGGTAAGTCATAGGTGCTAAAGCTGCTGCCTTAATATGGATATTTCTTGAAGCAGAATTAAAGGGAGACATCATAAATACATCAACTAAATAAAGAATTAACCCAGAAGCTGTTTTTCCTATACCACAATCAATTTATTCAATAATTTTAGCTTCAATTGTTCTGGAAAAAGTGGAATAAAGTAATGAAATAATTACAAAATGAAAAATAAAAACTAGATCAGATAACAGATCATATTCACAGGCTTAACTAAAAAACATGACAGGTGAGAGTGAGAAACAGATTGAGTCTCAAATGGCACCCTCTGCCTTTATAGTAGACCTTGATGAAAGGAATGTCACTACTTGGGGTTCTAGGGTTCCATTTGGGACAAAAACAAGGATGCAACCAAACAGATCCACCGTTATTGTTTCGCCACAACCAGCAGGGCTGCATTCATTTTGCTGATCTCGTTATGAACAAACCATTTTGCAACTAAAAAGTGCAAGATTGTGTTGGACAGACTCAGGTTTGAAAACCTCACTGATTGGCTGGTTCTGTTTGATTCCATTTTTATAAAACATTTAGCGATTGACAAAACATTTTGTGATGGCAACGCTGGAATGAATGAACCAGGGATGAACCATCATTATCTACAGATAAACATTCCAGTGACCTTCCTACAAACACACTGGTTGTGTCCCAGTTAAACTGGGAATCTAACCACCTGCTGTTCATTACCTTACATTTTCGAACCACTCAAATTTCGGATTCATAAAAGACAGAATTTTGGTAAAGATCCCATTATTTAGCAATTTTGTTAACGTTGCTTTAGCAAGAACCTTGACTAAACAAATGAATAGAAACCCGCAACAACAGAGATCAAGGAAAATAATTCACCGCTGTGATCAAACAATCCAATACAGTGCTTGTGCAAATAAAAATGTGAGACCAATCAATAGATCACCACCATTAAAACATTTTATATTTAAAAGTGGAAAAGAGTTCACTGACTTTTCAAAGTGTTCAAATAAAAACAAAACAAAACAAATGTTTTCACAAAAATAAAAGACAATGAGGATGTAAGACAGACAATGCAGTTAAGTACAGTTAAGTACTAACGCGTATTAGGCTATTCAAATGATGGTTAGAAGACTGGAAATCGCCGAGCATTAAGAGCAGGGGCAATCTGTGGTGCATTCAATAGTCAAACGTCCTAGCAAAATGTTTCTCACTGATCCATCCAAACCAAAAATGCTTTGCAACAAAAAGGTGAGTTTCAATCAGTCATATTCGGGTCGTTCCGCTTGTTTCGTTTGGTTGCCAATGAATCCACCCCGTGGGTAATCCCACAAAACCACCACCGCCGCTGTGGCTCCCCACTGATTGTTGCTGCAATGATCACTTCCTATTTACAGTGAGATCACGTCCAATCCCAGGAGGCAATTCTGTATAAAGAATTAAAACGGTGGTTTCAACGCACTCTTCATGGAACTCCACAGTGCCAGGAGCGGTGCTGCCACGTGCACTCTCGTAGTCCTTACAGATATATAGATATTATGTATAATATATGGTAATCTCTTGTATACACATCGAACATCCGCTCATTTTCGCTAGCTAGTCTCTGTGCCTTTGGCAAAGATTACTTACAACTCTTCTGCTATTTAAAATATACCATAATGCATAAAAATAGAGATTTTGGCATTCTCTCACTTCTGATTGTGAAGTTTTAGATGAGAACCTCTGGTCTGGAAGCTCAGTCCCCTTTCAGTGCTGCTGTCCTTAAGCCTGCCCGGTGGCCAGGGGGGGGGCGAATCATAGTCCAGCCACCAGGGTGCTGTGAGCAGGACCATGGGGGAGACGGGGTAGGCAGGTAGAGGGGGCTAGAGGGAGCTTCATGGGGTGAGAGTTTGAGAGTGCTGGCAAGGCTTGGTCTGGAGGTGGACCTTGGGTGGGATGGTCTCAGCTTCTTCACAGGGTCATCTCATCCACACAATGCTATGCGTGATGATCAGAAGCTCCTTGACATCTTCCTTCCTGTTAATATATCCATGCCCTCTCCCTCCTCATCCTCACCAGTTAGGTCCTTCATTAAGCCAGACCAGGTGGAGGAACAGAGGAGGCTAGCCTTCTCTCCACTGTCTCTAAACAATTTGTACAATCACAGAAGCGCCCTTCTCTCCCAGTCTCTACAGCAGGATCTCCCTCCTGCTCCACCTCCTCCTCTCCCAGTCTCTACAGCAGGATCTCCCTCCTGCTCCACCTCCTCCTCTCCCAGTCTTTACAGCAGGATCATCCTCCTAGCTTCACCTCCTCCTCTCCCAGTCTCTACAGCAGGATCTCCCTCCTGCTCCACCTCCTCCTCTCCCAGTCTTTACAGCAGGATCATCCTCCTAGCTCCACCTCCTCCTCTCCCAGTCTCTACAGCAGGATCTCCCTCCTAGCTTCACCTCCTCCTCTCCCAGTCTTTACAGCAGGATCTCCCTCCTAGCTTCACCTCCTCCTCTCCCAGTCTTTACAGCAGGATCTCCCTCCTAGCTCCACCTCCTCCTCTCCCAGTCTCTACAGCTGAATCTCAAAGGTCTTGTGCAGCTCCGAGGAGAATGGGTTGGTAGGAGACGGTGTGGTGCGCTGACGGGAGCGGCTCTCTAGAGCCGCCCACTTGGCCTCGAAGGGGTCGGCTGCAGGCTGGGCGGGAAGTGGGGGAGCCGGGGAGGACGGAGGGGGCAGGGAAGGAGGGGCCCAGCTGTCGCCTCCCATACCGTTAAAGGCCAAGCTCCCATTTAGCTGCGGGGGGAGATCACTGAAGGGGATGCCCACGGAGTGCTGGGCAGGGGCACACTGGACCACGGGGTACGCCTGGGGCAGCGTGGTCGAGCCAAACACGTTGGCCACCATCTGTGAGGGGGTGATCCCCACCACGGGCACACTGGGCTGGCCGTATGGAAGCCCGTTGGACATGGGGTAGGAGGCCGGAGCCTGGTAGGCAGGTTGGCGTGGGGGCAGCAGAGGAACCGCGAGGGGTACGGAGGGCATGAAGGCCGACGGGGCAGCAGGCACCACGGGCATGGAGGCGGGGAAGGGATGGGCCGGGGCTAGCGGGGCTGAGAACGCCTGGGCAGGGGGGGTGAGGAGGTTTTGGGAAGGGTGTGTGGACACAGGATGTGGTGTACGGACAGATTTGGTGACCTCTTCCAGCCAGCGGTCAGCCTCAGATGGAGTGCGCCGGTGGGAGTGGAAAGACTGGGACGACGTGGCAGAGGGCGGAGCTACAATCACTGGTGTGGACCAATCAGCACCTGGTGGAAAGAATACCAGCAATATTCACACTTGAGTCCAAACGAACACATTAACAGACCGTTTATCTCATATTGTGATGGAAAAGATCTGTGTCTATTTGGACACTCTAGGAACTGACCAGGAAGCAGCGTGTAGAGGTAACTCCACCCCACTCGTGTATGAGCCTATATCAGAAAGTGTCTAACAGTAAGAGTACTGATCCAGGATCAGTGTAACCCTTTAGTGTGACAACAAGAGTTCTTCAGTACTGTCAGTACTCCCACTGTGAAACACATCCTTAATACAGGTCGGGTCAGGTGCTTCAGTCCTCACCTGGATGCGTAGAGGAGGACGAGGATTGGGCCTTGGCCCAGGGGTTAGTGTCCCGGGCAGGCAGTGGAGGGGCCAATGCTGGGTGATGGAAGAGCGGCTCTGAGCCATTCACTACAGCAGAGCCAGATGCAAACATGCTGGTGGATAAGAGCGAGCTGCTGGTTGTGCTTCTGGTAGTGCACGCAAGCATGTCTTGGTGTTCTGCAGAGATGGTTGTAGTTGATGTGAAGAACATGAATGCACATGCAAGTGATGATGAAGTGCAATACACTTAATGATGTGTTAGTGAGAAAGACACTATTCATCTGTAAGCCTGACACACTCACATCAGACCAGCAGCGGAGAGACAGACAGGCAGCGGACAAAGACAGGCAGTTGAGACAGACAGGCAGCTGAGACAGACAGGCAGCTGAGACAGACAGGCAGCTGAGACAGACAGGCAGCTGAGACAGACAGGCAGCTGAGACAGACAGGCAGCTGAGACAGACAGGCAGCTGAGACAGACAGGCAGCTGAGACAGACAGGCAGCGAAGAGACAGACAGGCAGTTGAGACAGACAGGCAGCTGACACAGATAGGCAGCTGACACAGATAGGCAGCTGAGACAGACAGGCAGCGAAGAGACAGACAGGCAGTTGAGACAGACAGGCAGCTGACACAGATAGGCAGCTGACACAGATAGGCAGCTGAGACAGACAGGCAGCGAAGAGACAGACAGGCAGTTGAGACAGACAGGCAGCTGACACAGATAGGCAGCTGACACAGATAGGCAGCTGACACAGATAGGCAGCTGACACAGACAGGCAGTTGAGACAGACAGGCAGCTGAGAGACAGACAGGCATCAGACACAGACAGGCATCAGACACAGACAGGCAGTTGAGACAGACAGGCAGTTGAGACAGACAGGCAGTGTTACTGTCATTTTGTAGCTTCCAGGTTGGTGTGGAAGTGTGTCACGGTTACCTGGCTGAGCACCTGGCTGAGCTCCCGGGGATTGTGGGGAGGAGGCAGGGCGGGGCATGGGGGCCTGGGAGAACGGGTCTCCAGCTGGACCACTGAAGGCTGAGGTTATCTGGGTACACAATGAGCTGATGCTGTCTCCCTCTCCCTCCAGCTCGGGTACTGGGGGGACATTAAGGACGGTTTATACACTAGAATGCAAATCTGTGCACCTTGAACACAAAGCAAATGACATGACTCCCATGGTACTGGATGTCTGATGGTTCAAGTCACAGAACAAGACCGTAATGGGACAGAGGGAAAGGTGAGGAACAGAGGGACAGGTGAGGGACAGGTGAGGAACAGAGGGTGTGAACTCACCCGTGTTCTTCATGGGGAAGTCAGACTTGCGCTGCATGGTGGAAGGCAGCTCGTTCATCCTGAGGGACAGTTGCCGTTTGAAGGGAGAAGACTTGTTGTTGAGGGCAGGGAACCCCCTAAAGGAGCCCTGTCTGGCCAGAGCCTCCACAGGGGCGTGTCTCCGGGGGATGACCTGAGGGCCCAGGATGTTCAGGCCCAGGGGTGGGGAGGAGGAGGGCGGGGTTGGAGGACCGGGTGGGGGGGTAACAGCCTGGTTCACCACGCCAACACCCAAGCTCACAGGGACAGAGGAGTTGACATTGTTCTCCGCTGTTAGAGGGGGAACAGTGTCAGGGGAACAGTGTCAGGGGAACAGTGTCAGGGGAACAGTGTCAGGGGAACAGTGTCAGGGGAACAGTGTCAGGGGAACAGTGTCAGGGGAACAGTGTCAGGGGAACAGTGTCAGGGGAACAGTGTCAGGGGAACAGTGTCAGGGGAACAGTGTCAGGGGACCGTAATGGAGGCACCATGCTGAGGCTGGGCTCTGAGGAGACAGACACAAACCTTTCTTGTCCTGTAACTGTCTCATGACCTCCTCTCGCTCTGCGGCTTCGGTTGCCGTGGTGACCCGAAACGACCCCTCCCTGGTGAAGGTGGTCCTGTTGGCGTCAAAGGTTGCCGTGACGCCACACTCCTTCTCTCGCTTCTGTTTCCTCTCCAGACAGGCGGCAAAGGCACAGCCCACCGCGTGGCTCAGACGCTCCCCCTTTGACAGGTTAATAAAAAGTTAACCCAATCCACCGTGTTTCCAAGACTCGCATTAACACGTCAGTAACATGTTAATAACCCTCCACCCTAGTCAGGTTCTATTATCTAGTTCCACTCTGGTTCAGGGTCTATTATCTAGTTCCACTCTAGTCAGGTTCTATTATCTAGTTCCACCCTAGTCAGGTTCTATTATCTAGTTCCACTCTGGTTCAGGGTCTATTATCTAGTTCCACCCTAGTCAGGTTCTATTATCTAGTTCCACTCTAGTCAGGTTCTATTATCTAGTTCCACTCTAGTCAGGTTCTATTATCTAGTTCTAGTCAGGTTCTATTATCTAGTTCCACTCTGGTTCAGGGTCTATTATCTAGTTCCACTCTGGTTCAGGTTCTATTATCTAGTTCCACCCTAGTCAGGTTCTATTATCTAGTTCCACTCTGGTTCCATCTAGTTCTCAGGTTCTATTATCTAGTCAGGTTCAGGTTCTATTATCTAGTTCAGGTTCTATTATCTAGTTCCACTCTGGTTCAGTTCTATTATCAGGTTCTATTATCTAGTTTCTGGTTCAGGTTCTATTATCTAGTCAGGTTCTATTATCTAGTTCCACTCTGGTTCAGGTTCTATTATCTAGTTCCACTCTAGTTCAGGGTCTATTATCTAGTTCCACTCTGGTTCAGGTTCTATTATCTAGTTCCACTCTAGTTCAGGGTCTATTATCTAGTTCCACTCTGGTTCAGGTTCTATTATCTAGTTCAGTTCAGGTTCTATTATCTAGTTCCACCCTAGTTCCCTAGTTCAGGTTCTATTATCTAGTTCCACTCTGGTTCAGGTTCAGGGTCTATTATCTAGTTCCACTCTAGTTAGTTCAGGGTCTATTATCTAGTTCCACTCTAGTTCAGGTTCTATTATCTAGTTCCACTCTGGTTCAGGTCTATTATCTAGTTCCACTCTGGTTCAGGGTCTATTATCTAGTTCCACCCTAGTTCAGGGTCTATTATCTAGTTTCCAGTTCAGGGTCTATTATCTCCTAGTTCAGGGTCTATTATCTAGTTCCACTCTAGTTCAGGTTCTATTATCTAGTTCCACTCTAGTCAGGTTCTATTATCTAGTTCCACTCTAGTCAGGGTCTATTATCTAGTTCCACTCTAGTCAGGGTCTATTATCTAGTTCCACTCTAGTCAGGGTCTATTATCTAGTTCCACTCTAGTTCATGGTCTATTTATCTAGTTCCAGGGTCTATTATCTAGTTCCACTCTGGTTCAGGGTCTATTATCTAGTTCTAGTTCAGGGTCTATTATCTAGTTCCAGTTCAGGGTCTATTATCTAGTTCCACTAGTTCTAGTCAGGGTCTATTATCTAGTTCTAGTTCAGGGTCTATTATCTAGTTCTATTATCTAGTTCCACTCTGGTTCAGGGTCTATTATCTAGTTCCAGGGTCTATTATCTAGTTCAGGTTCAGGGTCTATTATCTAGTTCCACTCTAGTCAGGGTCTATTATCTAGTTCCACTCTAGTTCAGGGTCTATTATCTAGTTCCACTCTAGTCTATTATCTAGTTCTAGTTCAGGGTCTATTATCTAGTTCTAGTTCAGGGTCTATTATCTAGTTCCACTCTGGTTCAGGGTCTATTATCTAGTTCCTAGTTCAGGCTCTATTATCCTAGTTCAGGGTCTATTATCTAGTTCCACTCTGGTTCAGGGTCTATTATCTAGTTCCACCCTGGTTCAGGGTCTATTACCTAGTTCCACTCTAGTTCAGGGTCTATTATCTAGTTCCACTCTAGTTCAGGGTCTATTATCTAGTTCCACAGGGTCTATTATCTAGGTTCAGGGTCTATCTAGTTCCACCCTAGTTCAGGGTCTATTTCTACTCTAGTTCAGGGTCTATTATCTAGTTCCACTCTAGTTCAGGGTCTATTATCTAGTTCCACTCTGGTTCAGGGTCTATTATCTAGTTCCTGGTTCAGGGTCTATTATCTAGTTCTAGTTCAGGGTCTATTATCTAGTTCCACCTAGTTCAGGGTCTATTATCTAGGTTCAGGGTCTATTATTAGTTCCACTCTGGTTCAGGGTCTATTATCTAGTTCCATGGTCTATTACCTAGTTCCACTCTGGTTCAGGGTCTATTATCTAGTTCCACACTCTGGTTCAGGGTCCTAGTTCAGGGTCTATTATCTAGTTCCACCCTCAGGTCTATTATCTAGGTTCAGGCTCTATTATCTAGTTCCACCCTGGTTCAGGGTCTATTATCTAGTTCCACCCTGGTTCAGGGTCTATTATCTAGTTCCACTCTGGTTCAGGGTCTATTATCTAGTTCCACTCTGGTTCAGGGTCTATTATCTAGTTCAGGGTCTATTATCTAGTTCCACTCTGGTTCAGGGTCTATTATCTAGTTCCACCCTGGTTCAGGGTCTATTATCTAGTTCCACCCTAGTTCAGGGTCTATTATCTAGTTCCACCCTGGTTCAGGGTCTATTATCTAGTTCCACTCTGGTTCAGGGTCTATTATCTAGTTCCACTCTGGTTCAGGGTCTATTATCTAGTTCCACCCTAGTTCAGGGTCTATTATCTAGTTCCACCTAGTTCAGGGTCTATTATCTAGTTCCACCCTAGTTCAGGGTCTATTATCTAGTTCCACTCTGGTTCAGGGTCTATTATCTAGTTCCACTCTGGTTCAGGGTCTATTATCTAGTTTCAGGGTCTATTATCTAGTTCCACTCTAGTTCAGGTTCAGGGTCTATTATCTAGTTCCACCCTAGTTCAGGGTCTATTATTCCACCCTAGTTCAGGGTCTATTATCTAGTTCCACTCTAGTTCAGGGTCTATTATCTAGTTCAGGGTCATCTAGTTCTAGTTCAGGGTCTATTATCTAGTTCCACCTAGTTCAGGGTCTATTATCTAGTTCCACCTAGTTCAGGGTCTATTATCTAGTTCTAGTTCAGGGTCTATTATCTAGTTCCAGTTTCTATTATCTAGTTCCACCTAGTTCTAGTTCAGGGTCTATTATCTAGTTCCACTCTAGTTCAGGGTCTATTATCTAGTTCTATTATCTAGTTCCACTCTAGTTCAGGGTCTATTATCTCCAGTTCAGGGTCTATTATCTAGTTCCCCTCTAGTTCAGGGTCTATTATCTAGTTCCACTCTGGTTCAGGGTCTATTATCTAGTTCCACTCTAGTTCAGGGTCTATTATCTAGTTCATGGTCTATTCCACTCTCAGGGTCTATTATCTAGGTCAGGGTCTATTATTATCTACTCTGGTTCAGGTTCTAGTTCCACCCTAGTTCAGGGTCTATTATCTAGTTCCACCCTAGTTCTAGTTCCACCCTAGTTCAGGGTCTATTATCTAGTTCCACCCTAGTTCAGGTTCTATTATCTAGTTCCACTCTAGTTCAGGGTCTATTATCTAGTTCCACTCTAGTTCAGGGTCTATTATCTAGTTCCACTCTAGTTCAGGGTCTATTATCTAGTTCAGGGTCTATTATCTAGTTCCACCCTAGTTCAGGGTCTATTATCTAGTTCTGGTTCAGGGTCTATTATCTAGTTCCAGTTCCTCTAGTTCAGGGTCTATTATCTAGTTCCACTCTAGTTCAGGGTCTATTATCTAGTTCCACTCTAGTTCAGGTCTATTATCTAGTTCCACCCTAGTTCAGGTTCTATTATCTAGTTCCACTCTGGTTCAGGGTCTATTATCTAGTTTCACTCTGGTTCAGGGTCTATTATCTAGTTCCACTCTGGTTCAGGGTCTATTATCTAGTTCCACTCTGGTTCAGGGTCTATTATCTAGTTCCACCCTAGTTCAGGTTCTATTATCTAGTTCCACTCTGGTTCAGGGTCTATTATCTAGTTCCACCCTGGTTCAGGTTCTATTATCTAGTTCCACTCTGGTTCAGGGTTTTACCTGCCAGGTTTAGGTTGTGAATCTTAAAACAATCCCCCATCCATGACAACTTCCTGGAGTGCTTTCCAAATCTCACAGGGTAACTTCTAAGGAGCGGTGAGTTGATTAATAAACCCATTAACCCTTTGACTAGAATTATGCAATTCATGTTCTACTTTTAGAGGGGCGGGTAACTAGATGTTGCAATCTTGTTAAACATCTGTTCAGTACGTACAGGAACAATAATCAGCAGACAAGTGGGGTTTAGAGTTCATGGTTTAGAGGTCATGGGTTAGGGGCCATGGTTTAGGGGCCATGGTTTAGGGGTCATGGTTTTGGGGTCATGGTTTTGGGGTCATGGTTTTGGGGTCATGGTTTTGGGGTCATGGTTTTGGGGTCATGGTTTTGGGGTCATGGTTTAGAAGTCATGGTTTAGAAGTCATGGTTTAGAAGTCATGGTTTAGAAGTCATGGTTTAGAAGTCATGGTTTAGAAGTCATGGTTTAGAAGTCATGGTTTAGGGGCCATGGTTTAGGGGCCATGGTTTAGGGGCCATGGTTTAGAGGTCATGGTTTAGGGGTCATGGTTTAGGGGTCATGGTTTAGGGGTCATGGTTTAGGGGTCATGGTTTAGGGGTCATGGTTTAGGGGTCATGGTTTAGGGGTCATGGTTTAGGGGTCATGGTTTAGGGGTCATGGTTTAGGGTCATGGTTTAGGGGTCATGGTTTAGGGTCATGGTTTGGGGTCATGGTTTAGGGGCCATGGTTTAGGGGCCATGGTTTGGGGTCATGGTTTGGGGTCATGGTTTGGGGTCATGGTTTGGGGTCATGGTTTGGGGTCATGGTTTGGGGTCATGGTTTGGGGTCATGGTTTAGGGGTCACGGTTTAGGGGTCACGGTTCAGGGGTCACGGTTCAGGGGTCACGGTTCAGGGTCATGGTTCAGGGGTCATGTTTTAGGGGATCCTACCGAGTCTTTGATGGCCATGAAGCAGTGGCAGATCCATCTTCTGGTGGTTCCGTCTCTACAGATGTACGAGAAGGCTCGCTCAAAGTTCCGGTCTGGAGCGCAGAACGATACCTTCTCGATAGTCTGATCAAGAATCAGGTCCTACAGGGGCATACATTATAGTTCCTACATTATCACAGGGACATGGCTGAATCAGGTCCTACAGGGGCATACATTATAGTTCCTACATTATCACAGGGACATGGCTGAATCAGGTCCTACAGGGGCATACATTATAGTTCCTACATTATCACAAGGACATGGCTGAATCAGGTCCTACAGGGGCATACATTATAGTTCTTACATTATCACAATGACATGGCTGTGGGAACGTCACTGTCACATTTCCCTGTTTGTTATTAAAACACTGCTTATTATTGCATAATCACTTTTGCCACATGTTTTATCACTGCATTATCTGATCATCCTATAATATCTGACTGTCAACACAATGTGCTTTCACTGCATAATCACAATGCCCTTGTTACTTGTCATTAGCACATTGCATCATTTATTACTGCATTATCATATTAACATGTCTGTGATTACTACATCCTATGCAGGTCATATCTCTACTATTTCAGTCTTAAAGTAATTTAGTGTGATGTTATTGGATTATGAGTGCACATACGGAGTGGTATTTGTTTGGTCATGCGGCATAAGACTGCATGTATTTGCACCTCTATCCAGTAGGTGGCAGCTAAACAGTTTCAAATGAACATGCTCTATTAATAGTCCATGAAGAAGTTTATATAGCAGCTTACTGGAGGATAGTATTGCAGTAACAAAAGAGGAACCTGCGGCCGACCAACCAGATGGTCAGTAGACCGAAACGTTACAAACCAAACCGTAAGTAGACCAAAACATTACAAATCAAACCATCAGTAGACCAAAACATTACACACCAAACAGTCAGACAGTCAGTAGACCGAAACATTACAAACCAGACAGTCAGTAGACCGAAACATTACAAACCAAACAGTCAGACAGTCAGTAGACCGAAACGTTGCAAACCAAACCGTCAGTAGATCAAAACATTACAAACCAAACCGTCAGTAGACCAAAACATTACAAACCAAACAGTCAGAGTCAGTAGACCGAAACGTTGCAAACCAAACCGTCAGTAGACCGGAACATTACAAACCAAACAGTCAGTAGACCGAAACATTACAAACAAAACTGTCAGTGGAATAAAAGCAGCTCATTGAAGTGACACTTTCCATGTCATTGTTGCATACGTGTTGCCTGTTGAGGAAGTGGAAATTCTGCAATCATTTCCCCTGAGTTTAGACATGCTGTGTGTGTTTTGACTTAGCTGCAAAAGTGTTACCTTAGTTTTGTCATCTACAACCCGTAGCCCATCTGCGGAAACCCAGAGAACAGCTCTCACAGCCTTCTTCCCTGCCTGCAAAGAGGGGGAGAGAAAACAGAGTCATGAGACAGAGAGATGGAGGGATGACAGGGAGACAGAGAGAGAAGCCAGACCAGCCAAAGATCTCTCTGTTGTCTTCCTCCAGCAGATGTTTAAATCCTTATAACCCCACAACACACCCACACCCACACATCAGAACCTGGAAACAGAGGAGGAAAACACTGCAAAACACTGCAGAGAGAGATTTGAAGAGGACAGAGGGTGTTGAGTTTAGTGTTCTTGTGCTGTGAGTACCCAGACTGGAATAAGAAAGAACAGGTGAAAGAAAATTAAAACACTGCCACGCATTAACTGACAGCGGCCTCCCGCACACACACACACACACACTCACAAACCCCTCAAAATAGTGTGTTTGAGACATCCTGTAGAGCAGTCAGTCAGAACAGTGAGGGGTTATATTATATTACGAAAGGAGAGAGACAGGAACTCTGACTGAAACACAACTTACTTTTGTAAAGAAGCCTTTGAAGAATTTCCTGTCCTGTTGTTGGATCGTAAAGGAAGAGGGGGGGACAAGGGCGCATAATGTTACCGTGGTGACTGACCAGGGATGCATACAGGCTCTTCTGTGTGTGTGTCTGTGTGTCTGCGTGTGTGTCTGCGTGTGTGTGTGCGTGTGTGTCTGCGTGTGTGTGTGCGTGTGTGTGTGCGTGTGTGTCTGCGTGTGTGTCTGCGTGTGTGTCTGCGTGTGTGTGTGCGTGTGTGTCTGCGTGTGTGTCTGCGTGTGCGTGTGCGTGTGTGTGTCTGCGTGTGTGTCTGCGTGTGTGTCTGCGTGTGTGTCTGCGTGTGTGTCTGCGTGTGTGTCTGCGTGTGTGTCTGCGTGTGTGTCTGCGTGTGTGTCTGCGTGTGTGTCTGCGTGTGTGTCTGCGTGTGTGTCTGCGTGTGTGTCTGCGTGTGTGTCTGCGTGTTTTGTGTGCGTGTGTGTTTTGTGTGCGTGTGTGTCTGCGTGTGTGCGTGTGTGTTTTGTCTGCGTGTGTGCGTGTGTGTTTTGTGTGCGTCTGTGCGTGTGTCTGTGCGTGTGTCTGTGCGTGTGTCTGTGCGTGTGTCTGTGCGTGTGTCTGTGCGTGTGTCTGTGCGTGTGTCTGTGCGTCTGTGTGTGTGTCCGCGCGTGTGTCCGAGCGCGTGTGTCTGCGCGCGTGTGTCTGTGCGTGTGTCTTCGCCTCTGCGTGTCTGCGCCTCTGCGTTTCTGCGTCTCTGCGTGTCTGTGTCTCTGCGTGTCTATGTCTCTGCGTGTGTCTGTGTCTCTGCGTGTGTCTGTGTCTCTGCGTGTGTCTGTGTCTCTGCGTGTGTCTGTGTCTCTGCGTGTGTCTGTGTCTCTGCGTGTGTCTGTGTCTCTGCGTGTGTCTGTGTCTCTGCGTGTGTCTGTGTCTCTGCGTGTGTCTGTGTCTCTGCGTGTGTCTGTGTCTCTGCGTGTGTGTGTGTGTAGTACAGAGTTGTATTCCTTCAGCCAAAGAGTTCTGTTGTGAAAAGCGTTGGCAAACAGAAGTAAACAAACAAACCAAAAAAGGTATGGAGCGTTTCACCAAACATATTTGGACTTGTTTCGTTTAGGTGACAGAAAGTCCGCCTTAATCCTTGTTGAAGAGGAAGCAAGGTTTTGAGGAGCAAAGGTAGAAGAGAATGAAAGAATGTGTGTTGTTCAAAAGCGATTAATGAATGGATGGGTGGTACATGAACACGTTCACAGAATGATTCTATCTGGAGTGGTTGGTGATATACAGTGCCCTCTGGAATTATTGGCCACAGTAACCATTTTATTGGTAGTTTTAAGTTAATAGAAGTAAAACAATGACTCTTGCTGAGGTAAACATATAGATTCTCAGCTTATATTTAAGGGGATTTGTTTATAGTGGTTTCAAAAACATGCGTGTCACAATAAATTACAACCCTGTACCTAGTGAGCTTTCCCTTTGCCAAAATAACAGTCATCACTATTATCGTTGATGAGATGGCACAAGCTATACGCTATAAGCTACACGCTATACGCTATAAGCTACACGCTACAAGCTACACGCTACAAGCTATACGCTACAAGCTATACGCTACAAGCTATACGCTATATTCTATACGCTATAAGCTATATTCTATAAGCTATAAGCTATATTCTATAAGCTATATTCGCTACACGCTATATTCGCTACACGCTATATTCGCTACACGCTATATTCGCTACACGCTATATTCGCTACACGCTATATTCCCTATACGCTATACGCTATACGCTATAAGCTATATTCTATAAGCTATATTCTATACGCTATAAGCTATATTCTATACGCTATAAGCTATATTCTATAAGCTACACGCTATAAGCTATATTCTATACGCTATAAGCTATAAGCTATATTCTATACGCTATAAGCTATATTCTATACGCTATAAGCTATATTCTATACGCTATATTCTATACGCTATAAGCTATATTCTATAAGCTATATTCTATAAGCTATAAGCTATATTCTATACGCTATAAGCTATACGCTATAAGCTATATTCTATACGCTATAAGCTATATTCGCTACACGCTATATTCGCTACACGCTATATTCGCTATACGCTATAGGCTATAAGCTATAAGCTATATTCTATAAGCTATATTCTATACGCTATACAAAGGATTTTGAGACCATACAACATCTCATCTGATCCTTTATTTCTTGGTCTTCACTTATGGACTCTACTCTCCAGCTCACAACACAAGTTTTAGATGGGATTTAGGTCAGGGGAGTATGATGTCCATCGCACAAGCTTGTTTATACAGTCATTTTCATGTGGATTCGGTAGTATGCCTGGATAATTTTCCTGATGGATTTTCCAACAATGACATAGTTTAATCTCCCGTGAAGAAGCAAACAGGTTTTGGCCTAAAATCTCCCTGTACTTGGAGTCCATGTTGCCATGCATCCTGACAATGTTCTGGAGGTATTTAGGAATGAAACAGTCCACCACCATACCTCACAGATCCACCACCATACCTCACAGATCCACCACCATACCTCACAGATCCACCACCATACCTCACAGATCCACCACCACACCTCACAGATCCACCACCACACCTCACAGATCCACCACCATACCTCACAAAGCCACCACCATACCTCACAGATCCACCACCATACCTCACAGATCCACCACCATACCTCACAGATCCACCACCATACCTCACAGATCCACCACCATACCTCACAGATCCACCACCATACCTCACAGATCCACCACCATACCTCACAGTGGACATTAGGTTATTTTCTGCATAACCACAGCTCTTTTTACACCAATCCTGCCATCCTTAAAGATTAGAAATTTCTGATCTGGCCTTTACCAGATGGGTGAGTGGTAACAAACCAGGATTAAGAAAACTACCACAGGCCCTAGAAATATATATATATTATTGATAAGTCTGGTTGGAAGAACAAGTCATTTCCAAGCAATTTAAAGTACATAATCCACAGTCCGACACAGTATTTACAATTGGACAAAATTCTACGCCACAAGCAAACTACATAGGACATGTGCTACCACCAAATTCAGCTCAAAAGCTCATAAGCTAAACTAAATATTTCTATACTTTTGGGCTATAGACTAAAGTCACCCAGTAATTCTATGTTGTACCCAAGAATTGTTGAGAGGAGAGTGAGGCCATCTGTCAAAAAGCCGAATCAGAACCAAACCTAAGTCCTACAACATGACAATGATCCAACACACACAGAACAGCTAAAGAAGCAGACAGAGGGTTATGGAATGGCCGAGTCAAAGATCTCAATCCAATCAAAATGATGTGTAAGAGGAGAACGGGAAGAGAAGATAACACAAGACGCGAGAGAACACCTGACTGGTCTTACTGACTCAAAACTAAAGTAAAACCCATTAGAATGGCCAGGCTATGGAGAGGGCGTTGCCACTAGCCAGCCATGTCTCAGCAGAAGCACACTTTCTATGAACCCAAACGGTCCCAGTAAAAGAGCCAGTGTCTGTGCAAGGCCTGTGTACATCAGTGGAAGTGTAGAAGTTGGTGTCTGCCAGTAGGTGGCAGTAGTGGGTAGCCTGTGCAGGGTTCACTGTTCAACAGATTTGAACAGATAGGCATGTTCCACGTTCTGGGTCAAAGTTTGGAACATACACAATGGCGCGCGTTCTAGTTCATTGGCTTGCTAGTGGCCTAGTACCCTCATAAAGTCTGTCCATATAACCACACCTGTACAGGCCGAGCACCAAGCTCCTGCGGTGGGAGGTTAAAGGTGCCATTACTGTGACATCATCAGTGGGCAGTCTAATGCTGGTTCAGGACTTAAGGTCGTCAAAGAAGACAAGGTTGAAGATTATGCATGTGCAGAGTGTGTGTGTGCGTGCACGTGTGTGTGTGTGCGTGTGATTGATGGTGAGTGAGTTTTTGGTGACTCACTCCTACAGGTTCCGGCTCTACAATATAGCTAGTGAACAACAGGAAGTAGTGCAGGAATTATCCCACTTCTGATCTTACATCTCTACTCACAGCTGGTAGAGGTCCCTGGCTGCTGGTGTCAAAACCATCAAATCTACCTCATCTCATCTAAGCTACCACAACCAGATTGGTGCTCAAAACTCCAAAGTTTGCTCACGTCACAGGCACACTCAGCTCACATCATGCCTTATGTGTTTCCACTAGCCCAAAGTGGCTCTGGATAAGATCTCTGGATAAGATCGCCACTGTGGATAAGATCTCTGGATAAGATCTTCTCATAATATCCCCAGTCTGGATAAAATGTATTTTACACTATGTGTAATCTGCATGAGATTCACAATTGTTCCCGCTTATGTTTTTTATCAACCCAAATGTAATAATGGTTTAAACAATAATAGACACGGCACAGATGCAGGGTCCGGCGGGAGTCAAACCAGCGACCCTACGGCTCCGCAGCCGAGCGCACAGTAAACTGCTCCAAATCGGGATATCCCATTTAGAGAGGCGAGTAGCGGCACCACCAGGGTCGCTACACAAAGCTCGTCACTTGGCTCCTTAACTGGTTGTCCACCTGGTTCGTCAAAACGATTCTTGTTACAGAGCATCGCCCTCTCTTAGAAAGTCTGGGATTTTGTCTACAACCCGATGATGTCAGCCACAACTGAATCTGAACGCAATTCACCTGGTCTACATCTGGCTTTAGTTCACTGACACGTCGACTGCAAGTTGAATTAAAACTAGTTGCAGTCAGGTCAACGGGTCACAGAGAACTTCACATGTCTACCAATTTTTACTCAGACAAGCAGGAACTGAAATCAGGATGACACCAGGGTATCAGTGATTTACTAGTGGAGGCTCTGCTCTGTGTCAGAGAGCTGACAGGGTGTGACTGGTAGAAAGGAAGAAACATGTCTCTCTTCCTACCCCTACTCTCTCCCTTCCTCTCCCCCCTCACCCTCCTCCTCTCTCCCTAACATTACAGAAGCCTAACCAGAACGGATCGTTCACCCTGGTGATGTCTGCAGTAGGCTACACAGCCGTGAAAATCACAGGACCAAGTGGAGTAGATAAGAGACAGCCTGTCTCCCAAACTACACCCTATTCCTATACAGTGCACTAGTTTACACACAGTACAGCACACTATCAACTAATTACCTATCTGTTTAGGGTGTCATTTGTGAAGCATGTCATGAGAGCATCATAGAACCGTACCTCTGTGGAGAAGTTCCACGAGTGCACTACTCTAAAGCATGTGAATAGGGTGTGATCTTCGAAGTATTCGGTCGTTACTGTTATATATGACAGGGTGTAGGATTGGGGTGTGACAGGAGGAACCCTGGATATGGAACCAAATCCCTCTATGCATTTCATTTTTGTCCCCATGTTGCCGTCAGAATGTGGTGGGGGCCCCTCTGCCTGGGATCTGGGCGGAGCCCTCTACCGCCACACCCAAGCAGAAGGCCAGTGGACTGGGTGGAGCTCGGTAACAGACCACATGAGGAATGGCCAGAAGCGGCACAGCCTCCAGCCTAACAGAGGAAGAGTGGGAATAAACAGACCAGAGTCTACAATGGAAAACACTACCTAACCCAGGACATGGGCTGAACTATGGTGGAAACGGAATGAGAGAAGAGAAGACTATCAATAGTAGTTGAAAGTGGAGCGCTTCTGAGATGGACAGACAGGGAGAAAATGGGAGGCTCCCAGACAGCCAACATCCCAAGGGCTTAGAAACACTGACATTCTCTAAATCACAGATTGGATGAGGTCTACGTACCGTCTTAAGCCGCTTCACTGCCTCTTCACATATATGCATGCCCCTTGACTCCTCCACCTCCACATGACCCAGGTACTGAGGGAGAGGGGGAAACGGAGAGAGAGAAACAGGGAGAGGGAAGCGGAGAGAGAGAGAAACAGGGAGAGAGGGAACAAGGTTAGAATGATGTCCCCCTTCCGGTCTCTCCATCCCAAAAGCCCCGAAACAGGTCATGGTGCCACAGGGTACAGTCCCTCCTGTGGGCTCCGGGCTGGTTCTGTGTCCTAAATGGCACCATATTCGCTATTTGAGGGAACTACTATGGCTAAAAGCAGTGCACTTATGAGTAAATATGGCCTCATTTGGGACACTGAGGTGCTGTAACTTCTATCAATAGACGGAAAGAGGCCCCCGCCCCGGTCCCAATGTGTAGCAACCCCTTCTCACTGAGGCTCCGCCCCCCTGACCTCCATAGGCCCCCTGCGACGCCAGGGCGACAGTCTGGAACTCTTAAGGGAGGCAGCCAGTGTTGCTGCTTCAGATCCACACAGGAAGCCCTCACACTTCCCAATACTTCCCGTAGAGCGCGGGAACACACACACGCACGCACACACACGCACGCACCTATGTAGGGAACATGGGTTCAGTTGGGAGACACACAATCTAGGCCTGTTACATTTAAGGCATCCTTTTAAACATGTTCCCTGTTCTCCAATATCCCCAAAATAACCACATTATTAGTACGTTTAATACAAATAGACTCAGCACACGTTGTTTTTTCCCCAGAAAACTGTGACATTCAGCATTCAAGGAGCTTTTCTGTGATGTCATCATCAGCATCACCTCAGGCTTCATTGCCTTTTATTTCCAGGGTGTTTATAAAGGTTAGCAGTACAAGAAAATGACGAGCAGTTTCCTTCTAATTCTTCCACAGCCTCCATCATCCTCCTCCACTCTCACTGTGTTCTTGGCCATGGTGCTAATCTGACCACACACACACACACACACGCACACGCACACGCACACGCACACACACGCGCGCGAGGATCTCAGGAGAGCAGAGAAAGAGAGAGAGAGACGGAGAGAAAGAACCAGCGAGAGAGAGAAACAGAGAAAACCAGAGACACAGAGAAAGAAACAGAGAGAGACGTTTTTATATATTTGACCGTGCACCAGAAACCCCACACAATATATACCACACACCACAACCATAGACAACCCTGCACCACAGTTGAACATAGACACATTACAATACATGGAAAGACAGACCGAAACAGGGAGAAGGAGAGACGGGGGGGGGTGTAGGAGTGTCATGGTAGGTTGCACCAGCACAGTGTGATAAACAGAGAGAGTAAACATCAATGGATCGTATATCAGGAGAGCTGCTTAGCACCCAGAGAGACCAACATGAGACCAGTAGCCTCACATGATGGAGCACATGCAGTACAATAGAAATAGAACCGAAATGGTGAAATGGTGACATTGTGTGAATAGATGTCCGTGTAAAGGCCTCATCTGTGTTGAGAAGTAGGCCAGAAGTAAGTTAGAAATAGGCCAGAATTAGGCCGGAAGAAGAAGGCCAGATCACCACAGAAGAGTGTCAGTGAGACTGCTGTAATTTATGAGGAACAGGTGGAATCCAGGGCGGGTCAGGCACTCATATACCAACAAAACATTCCCTTGATGGACGTCACTATTAAAACCCACAACACCCAGCGACCTGCCAACTGTCTCACCCTCAAAACTCTGTCACCCTATGAGCTCTCCACACTCCTTCCAAGTCTCTCTCACCGCCTCACTGCCACCTTTCCTCACACTCCCTGGGAGTAGGTAGGTACAGAGTGAATGTTAGAGGGGCTAATGCTAACGTGGAAGTGGACCATACACTTTGGTCGGTGTCGTTAACTAAAAGCCAACAGAGTCTGTTGCCACAATACAGTAAACAGCCGGCTGGCCGGGCAGAAAGACACTGGTGATGTCGACTAACTGGGACAACACATGACCCAAATAGCACCCTACACCAATTGGGAGTACACTGCTTTAGACCAGGGCCAGGTTGACAGAGGGGCCCTATACAGGGTGCAGAAAGCCATTTGGAATGGACCAGTAAAAATAAAGGAGGAGCGCAAAGTCCAGGAACACTAGCAGAACCACATACTATTAGGATTCTGACCCGTCCAGCCTAGTAGCAATGCTTCAACCTCTAACACACATTCTGAGCATGTCAGCAACTGCCCTTTGACCCCCAACCTCTCCATTGTTCCCTGCAGGCCTCCTCCCTCCATGTCTCTCTGTTCAACCAATTAAAAATAGACCTGGACATAATTCCAATGTAACAATAAGAGTGGTTGCTGTTTGAAGGGCTACCAGGTAACCCATCCACCATCAACTGACCAGGCCCCAGTATCTGTGATCAGCTGCTGTTGGAACAGGTACTGAGTGTTAGAGCAGGGGGCTACGGTCACCTTGACTGCGAAGCTGCATTTTCCCGTGCGGACCGCCTCCTCATCAGTCTGCCACTGGTGGGGTCGACTCGACTCAGGAATGTACACGTCTTTCTTCCGGCGGAAACTCTGCCGTAGTTTGTTCATCCTGAACCTGGGCGGAGACAGGGAAAAGCGTCACAGTCAAACCTAGCATGCAGAGGTCTGGAAAAATCTCTGTCATACATACAAACAAAGAATGCAGGGCAGAATCAGGCCATTACGTACTAATAATAAACACTAAGAAAAGAGCTATTACGTTTTAGAAACATCTCAAGTAAAAAGGTATACCATCTCATCACCAAGCCCTGTAAAACCAAGACTTCAGTGCAGATGAGAATACCTCCCTGTTTACCTCTCTAACTGGGGCAGAGGTCACAAACCGGTTCTCACTGAGCCTGAAGCCTCAGGAGCAGAACAAAGTTAAAACTACGTGACCTACAAGATAAAACAAACATATATGTGCTGGTACCAATTGGACAGCACAACACGCCCATGTTTACCAGGATTACAGGTCAAAGACCCAGAGTACATGCTCATTGACCACAACCTTGCCCCTGAGGATGGCAATACACAGGAAAAGCCGGTTCCCTGTAGAGGGAGTGGTGCAATCACGGTACCACAGCAGAACCTGAGAGAGAACAGCATTTCCTGATGAAAGGTCAAACATATTGAACGATGGGATAAACCCACCACTCAAAGGTTGCAATGGTTTAGGAGGAGCAGGTCTTCCATCCTTCAGTAGAGAATGTAGCTGTAGATTGGAAGCATGATTTGTTGCCATCTGAACCAAACTCAGGGCCAGTGGAAGTTTAACTTACCCTGTAGGATCAGGGATTTGAACCATCAACATTTCATACATCGGACCTACACTCTAACCTAGTTTTGGCTCAAGGGCAACATTCGACTTCGATATTTAGGGCTTCTGACATCTGCCTTTCGGCAAATAAGAAGACGTGCCTGATTTTTAACAGTTGTGTCTCATACATTTTGTGCAGAGTATGATTTAATTTAAGGTTTAATTGAACTTTAATGAATGGCTGAATAATTTTAAAACAGTTAAATTATTTTTGTAATGAAGATTTCTTTGTCCCCGACAAAGGGAATAAAGAACGACAAGACAAAATCATATAACTTTTAAAAACATTGATTACGGCATCGGTCAAATTGTTATTTTAAATATCGGCATCGTATTGGCCCAGAATGTGACAATCGGTGCCTCAGTAGTTTACATCTTTACATCATTTCTATAACTAGTTGTCAAAATCATTTTAACACCAACAACTGATTAACAGGCTGAAACAATAGGGTTACCTTGTCATGGTAAAGACTACATACATCCTAAATGTGACCTTTATGCATTGCTACAGTGAACTAGGGCTGCTCGATTAGGGCAAAACGTTTCATCTTGACATCCATGTAGAAATATGGTCAAATAAAACTGGTTAAAAGCCAATACACTGAACATGTATCGGTCTGAGGGTGGCATTTAACTGCACGTTAGCTGACAACTGACCCATGTTAATTTTAGCCCAACTATTCTGTAATGAATGTGAAGTGTTAGTGCTTAACTGTTAAAAAGGGTATACAATTGTGATGTTTGCTTTGAGATATCTGTTTAGTTAAAGCTTCAGCTTTCCCATAATGCACACAGACAAAAATAAATAATTCTGCATACAGTATAGTAACAAAAGATTTACCTTTTAGTTTGAAAAGTACTGTACTAAACTGTTTCAAAAAACAACATAAAATATAATGCTAACATAACACTAAATTAAATTTAACATGTTGGAATTTACCCAGAATTGCACTGAGGAAGAAGGAAATTTATGAGAATTTTAAGGCAGCATTAAAGAAAAGCTGTGCCAGAGAGATGAAATCACACATTCCCTTTTTTTAAAAAAGGAGGACAACTGCCTGTAATACTGACTGGGAGAGTAGAGGAGGACAACTGCCTGTAATACTGACTGGGAGAGTGGAGGAGGACAACTGTCTGTAATACTGACTGGGAGAGTGGAGGAGGACAACTGCCTGTAATACGGACTGGGAGAGTGGAGGAGGACAACTGCCTGTAATACGGACTGGGAGAGTGGAGGAGGACAACTGTCTGTAATACTGACTGGGAGAGTGGAGGAGGACAACTGTCTGTAATACTGACTGGGAGAGTGGAGGAGGACAACTGCCTGTAATACTGACTGGGAGAGTGGAGGAGGACAACTGTCTGTAATACTGACTGGGAGAGTGGAGGAGGACAACTGTCTGTAATACTGACTGGGAGAGTGGAGGAGGACAACTGTCTGTAATACTGACTGGGAGAGTGGAGGAGGACAACTGTCTGTAATACTGACTGGGAGAGTAGAGGAGGACAACTGTCTGTAATACTGACTGGGAGAGTGGAGGAGGACAACTGTCTGTAATACTGACTGGGAGAGTAGAGGAGGACAACTGCCTGTAATACTGACTGGGAGAGTGGAGGAGGACAACTGTCTGTAATACTGACTGGGAGAGTAGAGGAGGACAACTGTCTGTAATACTGACTGGGAGAGTGGAGGAGGACAACTGTCTGTAATACTGACTGGGAGAATGGAGGAGGACAACTGTCTGTAATACTGACTGGGAGAGTGGAGGAGGACAACTGCCTGTAATACTGACTGGGAGAGTGGAGGAGGACAACTGCCTGTAATACTGACTGGGAGAGTGGAGGAGGACAACTGTCTGTAATACTGACTGGGAGAGTAGAGGAGGACAACTGCCTGTAATACTGACTGGGAGAGTGGAGGAGGACAACTGTCTGTAATACTGACTGGGAGAGTAGAGGAGGACAACTGTCTGTAATACTGACTGGGAGAGTGGAGGAGGACAACTGTCTGTAATACTGACTGGGAGAGTGGAGGAGGACAACTGCCTGTAATACTGACTGGGAGAGTAGAGGAGGACAACTGCCTGTAATACTGACTGGGAGAGTAGAGGAGGACAACTGTCTGTAATACTGACTGGGAGAGTGGAGGAGGACAACTGTCTGTAATACTGACTGGGAGAGTGGAGGAGGACAACTGTCTGTAATACTGACTGGGAGAGTAGAGGAGGACAACTGTCTGTAATACTGACTGGGAGAGTGGAGGAGGACAACTGTCTGTAATACTGACTGGGAGAGTGGAGACCTGTGGAAGTGGGAAGTACTATGTGTGTGACCACCAGTATACAGAACCCTCCCCGAACCCTAACAGAAGGGTCAGATCAGCTCCCACCTGTCTAGAAATCAGTTGTTCTGAATCATTAAAAAGCCATGTGAAAAAATGACTGCCATGATTTGGCCTGATGCTGGGACTGACGAGAGGACTATAACACTAAACAAGATTAATGACATAGTCAGATAACTTGCCAAAATATTATTTTGAAAGAGAAATATGACATGGGCTTGGTCTGAACAAAGCAAGAACCAACTAGTAGCTAATGTGTAGCGTGAACAGACCAGCTGATCTAGTTATATATAGGGAATAAAGTTTACAGAGTTCATATACAGACAATAGCGTTCTCAGGAATAGGGTTACTGCCCTGTATAGGGTGCCATTTGAACCAACCAGGTGTTCTGTTCATGGTCTGAACTCTGAAGTCTGAACCTCCGTCACTTGGATGCTAAATTTGCCACGGTCATTAACATTCTATAGACGCAGCATTGAAATTAATGACCAGATGTTAAACAGGACTCATTTCCGTTTCTCTAAAATACACATAAGGGCCTTTGAAATACAAACGCATTGGGAAAGTGAGCAAACAATTCGCAGAAAACTACCCTCACATTGTAGAATAATCATGTATATCGACTCTCTGGGAAAATCCCAATTGCATCCTTGCCTTCTCATATCCCATTGGATGATTAAGTCAGAGGTCACTCCCCTTTCATCTGCCACTCCAATAGGAATGGAGGAAAGAGGGGCTGAAGAATTCAGGAAATGTCTTAAACATTCTCCAGCAGAGCATGAAAGGAGAGTTGTAGTAAGATGGTTGTATGAAGTCTTTTGAGACATAGACGTCACTGCAGAGGTATAAAGGCAAACAAACCAGTCTGGCAGCTGGCTCTAACTGAAACAAAAGCTGTTGAGCAACACACTTACCAAGCCGAGTCCTGACACACACAGGATTGAGTTATATACTGTATTGTTTAAACAGAAAACCCTGGGCCTTTTTCTCAGCAGCCACCCCAGTCAACAGCCTCCACACTGCTGGGCCTCCACACAACCTCAACCGCAGACAGCAGGCTCCACCCCAAAAGACAGGCTCCACCCCAAAAAGACAGGCTCCACCCCAAAAAGACAGGCTCCACCCCAGACCACAGGCCCCACCGGCCCACCCCAGACATCAGGCTCCACCCCAGACAGCAGGCTCCACCCCAGACAGCAGGCTCCACCCCAGACAGCAGGCTCCACCCCAGACAGCATGCTCCACCCCAGACAGCAGGCTCCACCCCAGACAGCAGGCTCCACCCCAGACATCAGGCTCCACCCCAGACATCAGGCTCCACCCCAGACATATAGATATATATATATATATTTTGGATCGCCCAAAAAGCAATCCCAATTAATCTGAGAAGCATGTGTTTTTATACCCAAACCTACACCATGTTTGGCCGTCAGTAGAACAAATGTTTCCATCTACAGTAATGGCTTAATGGCTGTATGAAATGTGCATGCAGACACAACAGACAGAATGTGTATGAGATGGGGCAGGGCTTGGTGTGGGATGCAGCAGACATGATAAAGTGACGACCCAAAAGGAACACAGCAACTTATAAAAGCACACACTACATATGCCCATTAGTATTTGACATCAAAATTCAGGTTTATTTGTCTGTTCACACACACATACACCACACGCACCGCACGCACCGCACACACCGCACGCACCGCACGCACCGCACGCACACGCAAGGAATTTGTTCTGACCACTAGCTGCAGCATTTAGACCAAACATTTTAAAACATACACGAACAGTGCAAACAAAGCAAAACACACAACACGAACAGTCCGCCAAGAGACCCTGCCTAGTTGGCATGTGTAATTGGGTAAATATTGAATGTGTTATATGTATCTGAATGGTGCAAAGTAGCCATGACTAGATTGGTGGGAAGACTGCAAAGATAAAATAAAAATAGTAATGTCCAGGAAAGGTTCTAGTTTCAATATGTGCAAAAGTCTCACAGTAAGTACACAGAGACTTATGGTAAAATCCAAATCCTATGTGCATCAAGACTAGGGCTGGGTGATTTTATCGATTCTGCGATATAAATCGATATTTTTTTCCAAAGAAAGTATCGATTTTTTAGCCGCGAGTACCGATACATACGTCCCATTCAAATCCCCCGTGTTTACTCCTGTTCGCGTTGCAGGAAGAGCGATTTGGTCAGCCAGCCGCTAGTGTTGCTGTGAAGAGCAAGTTACCCGTACTAACTTCACAGACGCAGACGTCTACCTCTTCCTGTTTAGCAAGGATATTCAGAGAATGGCGGCGAATATAAATCCGGCACCCGCCTGCTTAAAAGCAGATGTGTGGGAGCAATTTGGTTTAAAAAAAAGAAGGAAAGCAACGACTTGGATAAAAGCGTCGCGGTTTGTAAGCTATGTGGCACTAATGTTAAATATTCCGGCAATACCACAAATTTACGAGTGCACCTAAAACGTCACCACCAGGACAAGTATATGCTTACGGAGGACCCAAAGCCGCGTGACCCAAAACAAACTACGCTGGACATCGATGGCGGTTGTTCCCACAAGTTTCCATCTGCTTCACCAAGGTCGCAGAAAATTACAGAGTCCATTGCCTACTTTATTTGTCAGGATTTGAGACCGTATTCAGTGGTGGAAAACCCCGGTTTTAGGCGCATGGTGAACGTGATGGAGCCCCGCTATCCTATTGGAGAAGCCATGGTACTACTATGTTTACTTACCTGGCGGCTAGACTGGCTACCTCATGTTCAGTGTCAAGCTAAAAAGCTGTCAAAGGAACTGTTCAGAAACGGCCACTTGCACTTTAACTCTCCATTGTTAATTGCAAATTGCATTGTTGCACTTTATTTACTTTTAGGCTTGTAAGCTACAGTCAACTTTGCACTGTGCCAATAAATGGAACAAATTTTCTCAACACATCTTTGATTAATTTTGTCCAGCATTTATTTTACAAGCTGTCTGATGTTTTTTGAGTTTTCATTTCAATTAATCCAAGTAAATGAAACACTCACCAAAATCACTCTGTCCCCTTTAAATCTATCAGAAAATGATGTAAGCGTATCGAATTTTGTAGAATCGTATCGAATTATATCGAATCGTATCATTGGCTGAATATCGTGATATATATCGTATCGTATTGTGAGATAATTGTATCGCTACAGCCCTAATCAAGACTGTGCATATTGTATGGAATTCCATAGAATAGCAGGTGTCACGCCCTTCCCTCCTCAAGGCCCAGTTATAGGACACAGGTGCAAAGATTGGACAATTAACAGCAGGACCCACAATCATCTGGGATTTGGAGAAGGCAGAGAAGAGCGCCAATTACTGAGATCAGCAGCAGCAAGTGAGGGAGACGGGCAGTGAGGGAGACGGGCAGTGAGGGAGACGGGCAGGGAGGGAGACGGGCAGTGAGACACTGACACTCTTTAACCAGCCTGGCCACTGCCATCTGTCTGTCTGTCTGTCCATCTATCCAACTGCTGTCTGTCTGTCTGTCTGTCTGTCCCTGTAGTGATGATGAAGCTGTGCTGCAGTGCAGACAGAGGGGACGGGCATACCATACATAACACTGTACTGGGCACAGCTGAGACAACACACACACACATACATCAACTATATAAGGGAGTGTGGACTAAAGCCCTCATTATGCTTCTGCGTCAACTCCACGGCGTAGCTACGCCGTCACTCCTACGGCGTCGTTGCCGTTTTATGGTTCTGCGTCGGGTTGCGTTGCATTTCACCGCCAGGTGTATAATCTGACCAATCACAGCCCTTGTGGTCTGCGTCGCCTCGACGTGTAGTTACAATTTTTTGGAGGTGCACGTCGAGCTACCGCGTAGGGGTCGGAGAGGGGTTCGCGTAGACGCAGAGGGGTCGGAGAGAGTACGCCGTCGATTCGACGCAGTTGCATAAAACAGGCTTAACACAACATTAAAAGGTGACTGACAGAACTGACATAGTTAACATTTTTCCACACAGTGTTTCCCTGAACTGGTTTCCATGACGTTGGATGACCTGTTCCGTCAGTGATCTCAGGCTGACAGTGTGTGGCCTTCAGATTGTAGACATGTCTACAACACACCAACAAACCAAAAGACACCAACTAGTGAGGCAGGGAAAGTCCTGAATTAATGTGCACCAGTTTCTTTGGAAAATCAACTTGTCATGTAACAATATCCCATATTAACTAACATCTTTCAGTTCGAACACAATGCCTGCAGTAAGTCTTTTGGAGTAGGGCTTTCACAATTTTTACATAATCGCCTGATCGCAATTATTTACCCAGATTGCGATAATTTACCCAGATCGCATTGACAATGCCCCGTTTTCAAACTTAGTTCTATATCCTATAGTGTGCGGTAGGGGTGGGCGATATGGGAAAAATATCATATCACGATTTTTTCAGGAAAAATCACGATTCACGATTTTATCACGATTCTTTTTCATGTTGCTTTTTAAGACTATTTTGCTAATTACTGAGCTGCAATACAAGCAAATTATATCTCCATTTAAAGAATATAGCGTTACAAGGTAACAAAACATAAAAGGGAAAAAAAAATTAAAGTAGCATATTTTAATCACGTGTATATTTAAAGGAAGTGCAATGGTGCAAAGAAGCACCTTCATTCTCATCCGCAGCTTCACCATCCATTCACTGTGTAACCTGCCACCCATCTACAGCATCAGATGATCTACTGTGTTATCATCCTGAATTAAATGAATTGTGAATTATGCAGTAAAACATTTTACTAAAATAGTATGTAGCCTATTTATTGTCTTATGTAGCCATACAATACAAAATTAAAACCATGATTTTAAAATGCACAGGCTATGATATTTAAATTTCTAAAGATCGAATAAATTAAAATCAATCAAACTGTATGTCCTATTTTGATGTAATAAATGCTAAAACATTTTAGATCACAAGCGACGCGCAATCAAATGATTTGCGCATGATTGGCCGTATATATTGCAACACAGACTGTTGAAATAAAAACATTAGGCTACAGTGTATAATTTGATCATTTACATTTGTAAAATGTATTATAGTAATTACAGCCCAGTAACTAAGGCACTATAGACAATGAAACACGTATTTTACAACACAGTTTGTATATTGGTCACGGTCGGGTATATTCTGCTGTTACCCGGTAGATACATTAATCAATTTCGTTTTATATTTTCGTTCTGTTTATTTAGTAAAACATATATTTCTTTATAAACGTAGGCCTACCTCTTTTTTCTAGTTCATTCAAATTCAACCAAGCCAATCAATCTATTATCTATGTATATCTCGCAGCTTTTGTCTGCCTGAGCAGGACACGTATACTAACCGGTTGCACTGCGCAGAGTGTTCATTAGTGATGTTATGAGTGCACATGAGACCGCAGCAAATTAATCGGTTACATATATCCAGTTTCATATAGATCGGACCAAAACGCGTCAAGTTTCATGTAGACCAGACCAAAACGCGTCAAGTTTCATGTAGACCAGACCAAAACGCATCCAGTTTTATATAGACCAGACCAAAACGGATCCAGTTTCATATAGACCAGACCAAAATGGTGTCCAATATAGATCGGACCAAAACGAGATCAGACCAAAACGCATCCAGTTTCTGAAAACGGGACAAGGTAAAATGCACGTATTTAGGAAAAGTCATGGAAGAACGAGGCTGTAGCTTTTCAACATTATATATTTATTTTAATTACTAACTGCAACGCCCGCGGGCATGGGCTGTTGGCGCTTCTAGTGTTAACACGCTGACATCTAGCGCACCGCGCATTGCATGTTGATACGTAGCTGAAAAAACGCCATAGATCTGCATCTAATTGAACGTGCACTGGAGCGCGATTCTACGATATTTCCGAAAAAGTGAATCGTGGAGACATTTTAATCGTCCACGATTAAATATCGTCATATCGCACACCCCTAGTGTGCGGCTCAGATTTTGTAACTGACTCTATTCAACACAACTGTCCAACTAACTCTGTTGTAGCTTTTCAGCTTCTAGCTCACCAGTTTTTGTTGTAGCTACTTGGATTCTAAACAGATTTATGGACAAAAGTATTGGGACACCTACAGAGTGCACCTATATATGCTTGTATAACACCCTATTCTAAATTCATAGGCAGTTATATTGAGTTGGTCCCCCTTTGCAGCTAAAACATCATCCACTCTTCTGGGAAGGCGTTTGTGCGTGTTTTGCCCATTATTCCAGAAGAGCATTGGTGTGGACAGACACTGGTGTTGGACAAGAGGGCCTGGCTCACAATCTCCGATCTAGTTGATTGAGACAGCAGAGCATTGCAGACTTGCACACTATGGGCCTCACTCTGTAACTTTACGTGGTCTGACACTTTGTGTTGCTGTGCTTCCTAAACGATTCCACTACAATAATACAACATTTCAAATCGTGGAATATCTAGGAGGCCCTGCAACAGTGGCATCCTACCACAGTACCGCTACCACAGTACCGCTACCACAGTACCGCTACCACAGTACCGCTACCACAGTACCGCTACCACAGTACCGCTGCAACAGTACCGCTACTACATTACCGCTATTACAGTGCCGCTATTACAGTGCCGCTATTACAGTACCACTACAACAGTACCGCTACTACAGTACCGCTGCAACAGTACCGCTATTACATTACCACACTCAAATTCACTCAAGTGTCTGTAAAGGCAGAATTTATGACTTGGTGCTTTTTTATTTCAGCTGCGACAATGGGGCTGAATGAAACACCTGAATTCAATGAGTAAAAGGAGTGGCCCAGTACGCTATATGGATAAAAGTATGTGGCAGCTTAGTCTAGCCTACCAGTACTTTGTAGTAGCTTAGCAACCTAGCTTTTAGCCAACCACCGCTAGGCCTTAGTTGTGGCTACTTAGCTGCTACCCAACCAGTTCAATGTTGTAGCTATTAAGCTGCTGTCTTCTGACCAAACACACTGCTGTGTGACACTGATCCATGAAAAGGATAGTAATCTCCTTAGCAGTACAGCCAGTCACACACCCCAAAACAGGCAAACAGGTATTCTAGCACCTGAGTAAGCGTATCCAGGCCACAGAGAACAGTCCTGTGGCAGAGCTCATGTTCCCTCAGTCTAGCTGACCATAAAGAGTGTCCTGCCTGCCAATCGGCCACTGCCAGATATTATCTAACAGAGCCATTGTCAGCAGTGAGAGCAGCATTGACGGAGCCACAGGACGTGGGACAAGACGGTCTTGTGTTACACGCGGCAGTGGAGCGAATAGAATCATCTAAACACACACACACACACACACGCACAGTGGAGCAACAGAACCATCCACACATAGACATGGAGCGAACAGAACCATCCACACACAGGAGTGAACGGAACCATACACACATACACAGAGAAGCAAACAGAACCATCCACATACGGACATGGAGCGAACAGAACCATCCACACACGGGAGTGAACAGAACCATACACACACAGGAGTGAACAGAACCATCCACACACGGACACGTAGCAGCTGGCCCTCCTGGACAGGGAACCATGAGTCAGGCAGCCAGGACAGCAGGTGGAATCGTTCTATTACAGACCACAAAGATTATGTTGACAACAGGAACACACACACACACACACACACAGAGCACGCAGGGAGAGTGACTGACTAAGTGTGTTTGTGTGTCACAAAGTAAAAACACCACGCTGTATCTGTTTAACTAGGCAGCATCATCCTAAACACAGGGACCTGGGTCTCCTCACCTCATCACCCAGCAACCACTGCCGTAACCAGGGAACCTCAGCCACATTCACACAGTGACGTCAGCAGAGCCCAGCCCACGACCAAGGCAACCGCACCATAATAACACACAGAAACTTGTGTGTGGTGCCACGACCAAGGCAACCGCCCCATAATAACACACACAACCCCGTGTTCTGCAAGACAAGGGGTTGCCTGGTTACCCATACACAGTAGTGATTCTGGAAGTGGGCTAATATATGTTTAATGAGCAGGGATATTACATGGAAACACATCATATCAGCACTATGAATACATCCGTTAGAGAGATGGTTACGGGGGCACAAATTAGTCGTGGTTTTGATGGAAGCGCAGCGTTTTTGACTGTTCGAACTACAGGCCATAGACAGATTAGTATAATTACACCCGTCTTTCTTTAGCAGTGTTGTTTTGTGAGCCACACGTCAGGCATGTGCGTCCTAATGAGACCTGTACCTACAGGAGTGAGAACGAGGAGAGTCCTCCCCACAACAACACTGGGTACACAGATGTCCATATCTGAGTTGGAAAGCTTAAACAAAGGAGTCTCCCTTCAGATGCCCGGCACCTGTAATAGGAGTAGGGCGAAGTAACCACTGATCCAAAGTCAGTTCAAGGTTTCACCAACAATGGTTACGACAGCCAACTCGGGGCTTGAAGTTGAACTGTGAAACACTGACTCTCTCCAATTAGAAAAACTGACCGTGCGTGCGTGCGTGCGTGTGTGTGTGTGTGTGTGTGTGTGTGTGTGTGTGTGTGTGTGTGTGTGTGTGTGTGTGTGCGTGCGGTGGTTCTTTGATGATATTTAGTTTCTCACACACTAACAATTAGCATAGACTATAGATGCTGCCCACAGCTTCTAATAAAACACAATGTCTTTTCACAGCATTACTTTTGGAAAAGAAGCAGTAGAGCTTGGTAAGAAATGGCAAATTCGAAGGCAGACCTTTTACTAATCCATGCTTGATATCTATAAAGCGGTAGTGTGGTGGTTCATTGACCAGTCATAAAGTTCAATATCTATTCTAACACTGTCATTCAACACAATGCATTACACTTCAACTTGACTCAAATACTCAAAACGTGTTTAGGGAACTGACATAGGATCAGTTCTCGCTCTACACAACCATTAGTGGGGAAAACGCTAAGCTGGCCCGAGATCAGTGTCTATGGGCCAGCTGGCGTTGGTTCAGAGGGCACTGCTGCTTGAGCCAGTTGGGCTGTAGCGGTTATGGAATGTTGGGTTGTGGGTAATTAGTGAATCAAATGTCCCACATCACTGCTATGACCAGTGCAATACAAACCGTTCTGTCCCCTCAGCTGACCAGCAACTGTGGTAAACAAGTCTAGAATAGGGAAGACCAAAGAGCAGCAGATGCTGATGAACATTTGCCAGACTTGCATTTGAACGCTCACCGCTCTTTCTCAGATTCACACTCGCCCAAAGTTACATCTGGAAGTGAATTTCAGTAGAGGCGGTGGCTTTCACTATGGTGGTTTCGTCGTTAAGAATAGATAGAACAGACCGAGAGAAAAAACACTTTTTACAGGTTTGAAAAAAACTAAATTCTACATTACAGATCAGGTTACAGCGACCCCGAAGGAGGTGGCAGGTAGGTGGAAGAACATGGAGACAAGATGACTGGTGATGGTAGAAAGACTCTTGTTTTCGAGGTGTCAAGGTACATGTATTCACAGAAATACAGAGCCAGAAAAACCCAGCTTCATCACCAGTCGCCATGTCAACGAGGAGTACAGATGACGACTTGGACTGCTGGTCCCAAATGGCACCCTTATATACCCACGTGTGAATTTAGGAAGTCATGGCTGACGCTCCAAAATAAATATTGGGGGAGCTGGAGGCAGGGAATGAAGGACTTTGAACTGGCTCTTTGATTTCAGAAGATCTATTTTATGCCGGTTGTGCTGAAAACGAGGTCAGCACATGCAGTATGCTGTCGGTTGAATATGCACAGAGACGAAGACAGAAACTATAGCTGTAAGACTCGGTTCAAGCTGTTTTGGGTTGTTAAACGGGTCCAGGTGGCTCTGAATAATTGAATAATTGCCTAATATCACAAGTGATCAATCTGCATCTAATATTATGTTATGGTGGTATAGTAACAGTCCCTGGTGACCAAAACTCATATTGTCAACCACTTTATCTGGAGAAGTAATGCACCTCTCAACATTAGAAGTTTATTCTTACTATAATTCCACATGGTTTCAAGAGTGTATGTGTATTTTCAGTGTGACTTGAGTCTTTCATCAACACAATTTATTGGGCATTTAAATGAGAAAACTGTTGATCAACGTTTGCTAACGCAAAGCTAAAGTTAAATGTTATTTGTTACGAGCTACTAGCAGAGGAGTAGATTGGCATATTATTTTGCAACACTACATTTGGAAACAAAGAGCATATTGCATCAGATTATTGCATTAGGTTCCCATTGGAAAACCTAACCCTTTGAAAACTCATAACTGCCATTATCATGTGTTGTCCTGTAAAATACCAGCAACCATAGAACTTCAATAAAACACTGCCAATAAATACGTTCTACTATTTCAAACTTAATATTGATTAACTGCATCTTTAAATCCCAAACTGGTTATGGTTTTAAGGAAAAACAGTCCCTAGCTGATTATTTCTTACATCACTCCTAAGCTTTTAATTATGTGAGGCAGCAGAAAATCTCTTTGGGGTGTGACCAAAACTTGGGTAGGTGCCAGCAACTCAAAAAGTCATTGGCGCCGATGTCACCAGGGTATAATGTTGAGTGCACTGTGTTGCTTACCCCGAAACACACACACAATAATAAACATGTTACATTCTGATCGCTAATGAACAGATGAAGCATTAGGATATTGTAGACACCTGATAAATAAAACAAGAATTAGCACGCAGCTAGAAAACTTGCTGTGGGTAATGTTTGCGACTGGGTACAGGTCTTAAAGCCTGTTTACATTGCGGGAAAAAGAATAAATGCTAGATATACTTATCTTAGTTTGCATAATAATTTCCATAGCATTTGAATTTACATTGGCATGTTTGAGACGTACCACACAGGACTTGGGGCAATACAATAAGGGAAAATCTAGCCACATGTGTGCGCATAGCACAGATACTCGATACAGTTCAGACAGAACTGTATTCACACATGCAAACCTCCAGGGGGCTGGACAGATAATGTGGTGCACTGCTACCTCAGAAGGTGGTGTATTAAGCTATCGATATCTGCACATTCACACCACAAAATGAGCTAGAGTCTTGAGTCATCGTCGATACGTCTCGGAAAATGAATAATAATGTAAATAAGCAAATGTCTCCGGAACAGTGCGCCCCTTTTAGACCTTTATCATAGACTCCATCAGCATCAAGCAACACACTGATCTCTGACTGCACTGTCATAGTTCAACCAGCGTATCTGTGATGCTTGTCTTGAGGTAATGCGTCACCAAATGGCATCTTAAACCCTATTGAGAGCGTGACTTTTGACCAAGGACAATTTGATTCTGTTCAAGATCAGCACACTTCGTAGTGTATAGGGACGCCTTTCAGCATTCTGCACTTCTGTCACGCTGCTGCCGGTCACTGCCAAGGGCTTTGACACAATGTCACACTCATTCATTCTCCAGAGGGCCTGAGCTCAATACCAGTTCAAATCCTAGTGATGTTCAGTTGGCTCGCACTATAGAGATTGCTTTAAATTGGAACTGGGGCTGTGATAATCTCTAAAGGTTTCAGACGTTTTATCCCATCAAAAAAAAAAAAAAGGTTCATGCTTATTCTGGTGTTCTAAGTTCTAATTCTTTGGATGTTTTTCTAATGACGACCAGCTGAAAATGGAGAGCTAGGAGAAGGTGCAGCGGACAGCCAATCTAGAGCATCATATTGACAAAAACAAACCGGATGTTCTCAGCAACACAATCAATACTAGCTGGGAAAGGGGGGATTAAAACAACAAACACATTTGCTGCCGCCATTTCCTTCCACTAATGGCAACACACATGCCGATAATTATCGCAAGTTCATTTTATGGCGAGTAAACAAAATGCAATGAAGCATAACGACTAAAACTATTTAACTAGCAGGTGTTTGTTCAACCACAACACCGCAGGAGAGTAAGGGGAAGGTGCGAGGAGCAGTTAATGTGGTTAATGTTTAAAGTCAACCGAATACACCACCATAATAACAATCTCTGTGGGAATTTATAAGAAGGGGGTGTGCGCCTGAGCCATGAGATGCGTCAAGGTGGAGTTTGTGTCAGTTGGATCACATTCCTCGCTATTACATTTGACTCAAATACTGTGGATAATCTTACGAGGAGTTACTTTCAAATTCAACAGTATCTTCCTAGTAGTGGGATTGCGACAGATTTTCACTGCCTGAAACTGCAGGTGGATGATCAGCTTAATCATGTTGGACAGATGTAGTCAGAACGAACACGCTAGTACTACTAGTAGTACTATTATTACTAGTACTATTACTAGTACTACTACTACTAGTACTAGTACTACTACTACTACTAGTACCACTACTACTACACTACACTCTAAAGTGCCAATTGGGTGAGGAGCTTCATATTAGACAATGACTACTTATACTATCAGTTTACCCCCAATCATATACATGTTGATTACCTTTCATTGACAATCATCGACAGCAGACGAAAGAGACTGTAGCATTTGAACAAACTACATTACGGAGCAAAATAAAAAAGAGCTACAACCGAAAAGTACAAAAAGACGTAAAAAGAAGTCAAGCAGGTTAGCTAGCATTCGGGCTAGTTAGCTGGCTAATTGAGAGAGCTAACTAATTAGCCAGCATCACCAAGTATTCTGGGATGTAGTACAGATACGTAGTGAGATAACTATACGTAACTGTATTGTACCGTAGTATCGTACGACCTGGTCATATATCGCATATGCTAATGTATGGTACAGTATTTCACTACTGAACGTAGCTACAGTACAAATAAATAAGTCTGTATCCCAACCTGGTTATAATAGCCTAAAATCAAGAGATATACACGTATTCACAAAATTTGACAATCTATCTAATGTTGATTTGAGGTATAAAGTATACAGCTAATACTGTCAGCCCATCAGTGGCGAAGTTAACCAGAGTACAGAGCTCGACGTTAATGTACCTGGATAGCCAAGACTTATCAATATTTAGCTGACGTTAACCAGTTAGCTTATAAAGCAGTCATAACACCTTTTGGCTCGTTATTGTGTGTATTCGCTGGTAAACTAGAATAGCTATTTTAGTTAACTAACATATTATATAGTTTGCTGACAAAAACCTTCTGTACTGTAATTGTGTCAACTAGCGAGCAGCTAACTCGGTCCAATATACAGTACGTGGCTGCCGCTAGCAATGTAGCATTTTCTGTAGAACTACAGTAGTTGGCTAACGTTAGCGTCGCAAGCTAGAAATGAACACAGTCAACCCAAAACATACATGTTTCTGTCGTTAAATACATCGTTGTCGTTGTATATAATAATGTGTCTGCTTACCTATGATCAGCGGCCCGATCCCGAAGTCAATAACGTTATAACTCAATCACCTATGTTGAACCTTGCCGATTCAATTTAAATTCCAGGGAAGTATCAGGAATTAACTCTATCCTGCCGCTAGTCGCGACTAACGTTAAGCAGTCCAGTTTCACCTGCCAGTCCACGACCTGATTCAACCAAACTCGCCCCTAGCAACGGACCGCCTCTTTCCTTATCCATTGGGTGATGTCTGCAAGTGTACACTGAAATTCAAGGTGGTCGATTGGGACAAAGATGTGATAGACAGACAAAAAGGGGCGGGACCTAACCCGTTTATTCACAATCCACTTTCAAAAGCATTATGTATCCAACATATGATCTAGTACGAGTATGGCATTTTTAGTTCGAACTGAATGGAAAAACATGTTTAGTCATTCACAATAATGTGATATATGGTGATTAGTGGGAATTTTCCAAGACTAGATGGGCCCTGAGCATTAATGTCGACGTGAAGAAGTGACTTTCCTCCGTGGTGTTCTTCTGTAACTACGTCTATGGGAAACTACCGTCTGAAAGTTGCTTGTGCACTATTTACTTTATTTGAATCTCAATCAAACACATTTTAATAACATGAAAGTATACGGTACCAACCATGTATTCAAATGTAATATAGTGGTGCTTTTGGGGTTATACTCACTTAATGCTGGGCAGGGAACACCTAGATTAACAGGTTGGAAGCCAGAACAATGTCCACAAAGGCCAGCTCACTACACCCACCCAGTTTCCCCTCATGTCCATTCAACCGTTCTCTAATCAATTCCTAACTGGCAGTTCATGCTCACAGACTCCCTATTTCACAGAAGTTCTTTAGTTCAACTTTGAGGATAGAATAACACTTGCTTTGGTTCCATCTAACTCACCATTATATTAAACATAAATGGCCACACCAGCGGAATGGTTGAAATATCAGTGGCTGCTGAGATGAGAAATGCAAGCACAAATGGCTTCTTTGTTGTGGAACCTTTCCTCCTGTGTCCATTCTGTGACTCCCTCTGGCCCCATTCATTCTGATAAGAACTGACTCATGTCAACGTGCAATCGGCAATACAAGTATACAGTGTAACTTATTAAGTTAAACAGTGGCCTCCAGCTATATAACCTATACTAATTGCTGTTTAGTTTGTTAACATTGTAATTTAAACATTTCATAATCTGTGCATGATAAAAACAAAGCTGTCATTTTGATATCAGTGTCAGTCTTTGTATCATAACTTATTTTTAAATTGTTACGATTATTCAATTTTACATCTTACATTCAGTTCCATGATTTAGCTGTTTGTTAAAACAATGGCAGGCTAGATTGACCACTTTTCTTATTGTTTGAACTGTAGATTGGCCCTTTAAATTCCAGTAGTTTATCAGTGTCAGGCTGCATTCCACACATACCTGAGTATTGGGGATAAAAAAGGGTTTTAGCAGCCGACAGAGGCAGCCAGAGCGCACAGACTTCACAAAGCACATAATGTGCTTCTCTACAATGTAGTCTAGCCTGTTGTCCTTATTTATTTTCTTACCCTCTTCCTACCTGCCTACCTGTGTTTGCACAAGGATGCAAACAAACAAGCTTGCACAACAAACACACACACACGTTGGCATGCACCCTTTTCTGGCCTGGTGGAGCAGATACGAGACCAGTAGTTTCATGGAAAAAAGCACATTAAAACTTAACAAAATTGTCACAAAAGCAGATGAGTAATGGATGTGAACTATAACATGGATGTGAACTGCGTGTCTTTACTTCCTGACAGAGTAACTAGAGTCTCCACTAATGTTAGTTGGGGTCTGCATCAGTTCACTGAAGAAAACACATTTACCATTTACATCCCATTTAGTAAATAGTTTGGTGGTCCTAAGAAATGTTCGTTTTATATAAATAAAATAACCTGATCTACTATGCAGTGTGGACATTGTTAATGACTATTTGGCTGGAACATGTTATTTTTTATGGAACATCTACATAGCTATACCATATGGACAGCATTGGACATAATAATTATTTTAATTAAAAATAATTAATTCTAATCTTGTCAATATTATTTTTCCTGTTTAAACCAACGATATGTATGTTTTCATGGAAACAAGCATATTTCTGAGTAACCCCAAACTTTCGAACGGTAGTGTACCTTTTAAGAACTGTCCTCATCAAATAATCTTAAAGAAGCATGCATAAAACACAATAGACTAAAGGGGTGTCACACCAGTTCCACTGAGGCCCTAGTGAATGCAGGTTTTTGTTGTTTCCTCTACATTAGTTCCCAGTTCAGACCTAAACAACCTGGTGAGGGTAGAACCTAACCAATTAGTGACCTAATAAATTAAGTACAAAAATCGAGCAAAAACCTGCAAAAACCTGAACCGGTTTGACACCTGTGGACTAGGATTTGCCTGCGTATATTTGAAGTTAGTACGCCCTCTAGTGGTTTTCCTTGGTAGTCTCTAGCTAGTGCCACTGTATACACCTGTATGTAAGAATCCTGTTGTTCTACTAGAATAAATACAAGCATAAATAAACAAAAGACATATGCAGTTTACATTTTGAGTTAATGTTTCAGATATTTCTTTCAACTAAAAGTTTTATTAAGATATATTCCCTATTTAAACTTTCCCGCTCGTCATAGGTTAGCATTAACGTGTGGTCTTGCTGGCATTACTACTAGGGTTGCCACCCGTCCCTTAAAATACGGAATCGTCCCGTATTTGAGAACAAAATAGCGCGTCCCGTTTTGAATCAATACGGGACGGGGTTTGTCCCGTATTTTCGGAGTTGTCTCAATGAATGCACCATCTCTCAATGCAAATCATCCCACCAGCATTCTGTGAAGACTCGTCCTATTCTGCCCCTGATTGGGTAATACTCGCGGCTGCCATCGTTGGATTGATTGGTTTGTTTTAGGGTCACGACCAATCAGAGTCAGAGGAGGGCGGGTTTCTTGGCAGAGAGTCTATTTGAAAGAATGGCGGAGGCTGCGAGAAGCATTCAGCGCATATTGGAGGCTGCTCCAGATGCCCCCCCCCGCGTCCAGCGCTGAAACGCAAGCGAATGCAAAAATATAGACGAGAGTTGGAGGAAACAAATTCGTGGCTGGAAAGTGTCTGTCTGCGTAAATGAATATCAAGCCAACTGCAACATTTGTCGGCGAGTGTTCTCTGTTGCCCACGGTGGGTTGTCAGATGTGCGACAGCATGCATCCGGAGAGCAACATTCCCGCAATGCCAGAAGTCAAAGAAAGCAAAGCACTGTCTCCCAGTTCTTCATACCTCAATCATCTCCTGAGGCAGATAGTGTAATGACAGTTTTTTAATCACCTCAATAATGTTCTGATTGATTACATTAGATTTCATAGGCTGCCTATTTTTTAAGAAATAATGTTAAAAATGTAAATTAATCATGTTATTGTATGATTGGTTGATAACGCTTTACAATAATTTATTAGTTTATTATTAACTAACATGAACTAACAATGAGTAATACATTTGTTACAGTATTTATTAATCTTTGTTAATGTTAGTTAACAGAAATTAAAGCTGTTCATTGTTTGCTCATGTTAGTTCACATTGCATTAACTAATATTAACAAGATTTTAATAGTGTTAGTAAATGTAGAAATTACATTAACAAATATGAAAAAATGCTGTATAAGTGCAGTTCATTATTAGTTAGTTATGGATCTGTTAATTTAATAAGTTAATAAAATATGGTTCACATCCCACAAGTTCCTCCAAATTCGTATTTTTGGTGGTCTTACTGTCAAACCCATGTTAAATCTTAATTTTTGTATTAAAACATGTATTGAGTTGTGATTTACCACTACTGGCACGTCATCGGACCCCCCCCGCGCGTGGCAGGCGTCCCTTATTTTTCTGTATTAAAGGTGGCAACCCTAATTACTACCTCCATCCACCTTAAACCACCCTGGACTAACTAATACTATTCCGACTCGTTAATTTCATGCATGATTGATGAGTGCCCGGTAACAGGTTGGAAGTTATTCTATTTTCACGTCTAAACACTAAACATTTTTCGTTAGAGCGATTGGAGAACTTGTTCTGGACTTTTCATATGACTCATATGGTACTGTTGTATTGAAGCATATAAAGGACTACATTCAAATAAAAATGCTATTTTTATTTCAGAAGAATGCCCCGCTTTTTATTGGACAATATGAAAATGCCATCCAAAATAAATTTTCAACGATATAGATGGACATAATTCAAATGTTAAAAACATGTAAATATTTATAAAAAGCACCAGAGTTTCCAATCGCATTCTCATGCTCTACCGCAGTCTTAAGGACTAAATGACGAACATAGAAATGCTACTTGGGATTGCATTAACATGATTTACCAACCTGTCAGTCATTCTCGGAAGGCGGGACCGTAACGAGTCAACCCGTAGACGTTACTATAGTAAGGTAATGGCAACTCCAAGGCTAGTGCAAGAAATGTTAAATAGAGCAGATCATATTGAAAGAAATGGGATTTCTTGGTTAGATTCTCATGACTGAATTTAAATAATCATTGAAAGTGTATCTGAATTCTTTACACTAAGTAATAATAATAACAACACATTGACCAGTTAGTTTTGGCAAATTTAAGAGAAGCTGTTTACAGACTCATGTCAGTCTCTACAGGGGAAGTCCAGCTCTCAAACTAGAATTTTAGGTCATAGAGTCATATTTAATACGTGGTTTCTTTATTGATTTCTTTCATGTGATCAGTTGCAAGAAATGCAATGACAGCACAGTCAGTCTGGGAAGGTGGGACCCAGGCTATGATTTGAGTGAAAAACAAAAGAACACAAAAGAAGTGTCACTTAGTTTATTTCTGGAACAACAGGTAGGGTACTTCAACTTAACACAAAATCCACGCCAACTTTAGCTTAGAATATTTACATATAATAACAAAGAAAAACATAACCTTCTTTGGGCTTGACCATGCAAAACAATAAATAATGTTCCTGAAAATGCTTTGCATGGCACTTAAAACAGCTATTTAGTCAAATCTAAGTACTCTGCTCCTTCATATCAGTGAACCGAGGGCTTCCATGGTCTGTCCCAAACCCTGTCCAGGCAACAGTCAGACAGAACAGATCTGGAATCAGTGAACTGTACTGTATGTCCGTTCAGGTCCATATTATACCAACACATCACCTTCTGTCTGGGGAGGGGGCGGGGCAAAGGTTATAATAATGATCTCTGATTTAACAATTAGTTATCCAGAGTTTGGTGAATGAAAAGAAAATGTGCATGAAGAGTTGTGATGGGTGGAAGCTTGAACAACCTAGCACAGGAGAGACAACAGCCTCTAATGTACAGAGAATGGAGGAATTTACAGGTACAACGTTTGACGTCTGTATGCGTGAACTTTCTCAGGATTAGTAGGCGTTCTGATCTAGGATCAGGTGTCTCATGTCGATGTAATATTACTCATTGAGGCCCCACGGCCGAAACTGATACTCGATCAGCACTCTCAGAGTGTCCTTCCGGGTTGGATGGTTGGGCTTGGCCGTTTTATATCGTGGTGTTGTTTCATCGTGGTGTTGTTGGAGTGGGTCGTGTCAGTCTAACGTTCAGAAATGAATCACTCCAGTAAACATTGACATTATTGTTCTTTGTCACATTTCTCCGCATTCCAGGGAGAAAGAGGGCAGTGTGGAGACAAATAGACATACAAACAAACAGACAACCTCTGGGTCATGGAATATAACAATCATCTTCCTCCATCTCCATATGACCATCCTCTTCCTCCATCTCCATATGACCATCCTCTTCCTCCATCTCCATATGACCATCCTCTTCCTCCATATGACCATACTCTTCCTCCATCTCCATATGACCATCCTCTTCCTCCATCTCCATATGACCATCCTCTTCCTCCATCTCCATATGACCATCCTCTTCCTCCATATGACCATACTCTTCCTCCATCTCCATATGACCATCCTCTTCCTCCATCTCCATATGACCATCCTCTTCCTCCATCTCCATATGACCATCCTCTTCCTCCATCTCCATATGACCATCCTCTTCCTCCATATGACCATACTCTTCCTCCATCTCCATATGACCATCCTCTTCCTCCATCTCCATATGACCATCCTCTTCCTCCATATGACCATCCTCTTCCTCCATCTCTATATGACCATCCTCTTCGTCCATCTCCATTTGACTAATGTTTTCATCTCAATATAAATATCCTCTTCATATTCATATCCATCTCTCCAGTCATCACAGATCCTCCAGCTGCTTCTCCCATCACTCCACCACCTCCTTCTCCCCCTCCCTTTCCCACCCGCTTATCCTCCTCCACAGCCCACCTTTGCTGACCCATTCTCCTCCACTCCCTCTGACTCCTTCCCTTCTTCTCTCCTCTCCCCGGCCTCCTAGGTTTGGATGATCAGGTGATGAGTTGGGGCTCCCAGGCCTGGCTGGCCAGTTGGGGGCGACACTGAGTGATGGCCGGGGGACCGTCCGGAGGCTGACTGTCCAGACACAGGCCACTGACCATGTGCTGCAGGGCTGGACCTTTAGGCTTCCACTTCTAAAGCAGGAGGAGGAGGGAGGGAGGGAGCAAGGAGGGAAGGGAGGAGAGAGGGAGGTAAAGGAAGATGGAACAAGAAAGGAGGTGAAGAGACAACCCATTAATAAGCATCTTACTGGAACAACAAACCTACGTCGCCACTGGCTCCATAATGTCATTTGGACGGCGTGCCATGAACACATCCTCCGTATCCTAGCAACACAAAGCCGTTCCTCTACATCAGGTAGTGTGGAGGACAGATGAATGGGCCCTGCATAATGTCTGAGGCGTTTTGGTATCTGAGCGAACCAGAAGGTTTGAGTAAGAGTTGAGTAATGTGGTCTGACTCAGCCGTGGATTACAGCAATCAGAGTGATTGAGCGGTTTTCTACGGAGAGACCAGAACAATCAGTCTAGAAGGTCCAGCTGCAGAACACAGAAACATAACCACTGCATTCTTTTGATTTCTACGCTGCAGAGAGATTTTTGTGTTGCATTTAATCTACTTTATAACCACACAGACTGATGTACAATGGGACGAGCTGGGTGTTTAACAAATTGATTGCATCTTAGGTCAAAAACACAAAAGTAGTCATGTTCTTGGGTCAAAAGCACAATGTTAGTTCTGATCTTAGGTCAAAAACACAAAAGTAGTACTGTTCTCAGGTCTAAAACACAATAACTTGGATACACTGGCTGGTCAATTGGTTTGGGTATGTTATTTGTGTCAGTGTGGTACATGATTAATCAACAAATTAATGCACATGGTAAAATATAGTCATTAGGATCCATCTACATTTACAGATTATGCAGGGAAATGGTAAATTGGTGTTATTCGGAACTCACATGCCTTTGATATGTTTTACTCATGTTGGTTGTTTTATTTGAACTCCCTTTCAGATGGGTTTGTTGATTCAACGTACACATGTAAGGAAACCACCTCCAACACGACTGTGAGTTAAGCTCAGCATTTGGGCATTTAGTCAAACCAACCAAATGTTTGCCTTCCAAAGACAGACATACTCCAGAAAGCAAGGCCTTTACCAACTCGTCTTAGTCTGAGAAAATGTGTTTAGATGCTTCTCAGAGGAAACAGTGAAAATGGCTGAGACAGCTCTGTGAGTGCATGAAGAAGGTGAGACAGCTCTGTGAGAGCATTAAGGAGGTGATACAGCTCTGTGAGAACATGAAGGAGGTGAGACAGCTCTGTGAGCGCATGAAGAAGGTGAGACAGCTCTGTGAGAGCATGAAGAAGGTGAGACAGCTCTGTGAGAGCATTAAGGAGGTGAGACAGCTCTGTGAGAGCATGAAGGAGGTGAGACAGCTCTGTGAGAGCATGAAGGAGGTGAGACAGCTCTGTGAGAGCATTAAGGAGGTGAGACAGCTCTGTGAGAGCCTTAAGGAGGTGAGACAGCTCTGTGAGAGCATGAAGGAGGTGAGACAGCTCTGTGAGAGCATTAAGGAGGTGAGACAGCTCTGTGAGAGCCTTAAGGAGATGAGACAGCTCTGTAGGGAGAATGAAGCGAGGTGAGACATGTCGCTAAGGTACACAAGGGTGATTCAGGCGGAGCCAACACAGTCATAACCCAACATGGCACCCTATTTACCTGCACTACTTATGATGTTTAGTCTTATGATTAGACCTAGTAAAAAAAAGGAGTGTGCACTATACAGGGAATAGGTTGACATTTTGTACTCAATCAATGTGCTTGAAAGATAAATGGAGCGGTTCTGAATGGCTTGGCAGAGATGAGAAAGGCTTTATCCCTCTGGGCTGATTCTAAATAAATAAAAAGATCACAACTTCAAACAACAACAGTTTCTAACGGGGGCCAAACACAGCTAACCAAAACCAGATCAGTCTTTAGTGGAAGTGTGACTTTACAATTTCAAAAGGGTGTTTGTGTGAGTGTGTTGATATTATTGTTTTAGGCTATGTCAGTTATGTTAGTATCGTGGTAATTAAGATTGACAATTATGTACACACTCTATGTGCTTCCGAAAATGTAATAAAAATAATAATCCCAACATTTCCACACTGTTCCTGTATTTCCATGAGCTGTTGTGACTGACTATTTCGATCGCTATCTGTTACCATCTTATCGTTTAATGTCATTCATCATCAGTGCCAAACTATCTCTAGTTTAGTGTTTTTTGGCTTTACTTTAGTTAAATGTTCTTATATTTTCTACGTTATTTATCTGTACATTAGTGTAATTTTCGTATATTTTTACGTTATTTATCTGTTCTTTAGTGTCATTTTCGTATATTTTTACGTTATTTATCTGTACTTTAGTGTAATTCTCTTATATTTTATTGTTATTTATCTCTACTTTAGTGTAATTTTCTTATATTTTAATGTTACTTATCTTTATTGTAGTGTTATTTTCTTATATTTTAGCGATATTAATCGGTACTTTAGTGTCATTTTCTTATATTTGAATGTCATTTATCTGTACTTTCGTGTAATTTTCTAATATTTTAGCAATATTAATCTGTACTTTAGTGTAATTTTCTCAAGTGTTTTTGTGTAATTTTCTTATATTTTTGCCTTTAAACAGAGGTAGAACAAAAGAAAAATTACATGGAGCTGTACTTCCTTATATAATCCTATTTCATGAATGTTGCATCTTAACTGGACAGAGGGGACAGAGTTGTTGTTGCTGAATGTGCAGTGGGTCAGATTCAAACCCATGCAACAGCAGTACATGCAAACTGGGATGCTAGGGCTATAGATTTTTAGATCTCACTGCATTTAACCCTAGGGTCCACTCAAACACACACACACACGCGCACGCGCACACGCGCACACACGCACACGCGCACACACGCACACGCGCACACGCGCACACACGCACACGCGCACACACGCACACACGCACACACACACGCACACACACACACACGCACACACACACACACACACACGCACACATGGTTCAACTTAAAACTCCAGATTAGTTATAAATCAATAAGCAATGAGCTGGCCCAGCTTCATAAGGGACGAAGTGATGGATACATGCAGAAAGAGTGGAATGGACAGATGAAGAGACGAAGGTATGAAGAAATGGATGGAGAAATGATGGGGTTGAAGATGTGGAGGGATGCTAGAGAGATGAAGAGATGGAAAGATGGAGGGATGAAGAGAGTGACGGGCTAGTAGTTCGCCTCTAATTGGGCATGTGGCCCATCTCATGTCTCCGTGGAAACAGGCTTCAGCGTAGTGACATACAAACAGACGTAGTGAAAATGAACACCAAATGCAATTGGGCGTGACTTTTTAAGCCGATAATGACTGAACAGGGTCGGGGGGATGCTGGCGTTATGCTGATTAGATATTAGACGAGAGACGGCGGATATTAGACGAGAGTCTAATACCCTATGAGTTTTGTGACAGTTTGCATCCAGTGGTCCCGGAATGTTCTGGCAGATTTTTGACCCACCTGACGGGGCTCCTTCATGCTGCATGGTTCCATCCTGACCTTTGACCCAGCAGTGAAAGCTGTGATGGCGAGACACAGGTCCTGCTGGCGTAGAAGTGGTTCCACAAGCTCCCATTTCTGTATACGAGGGAGATGATAGTAGTGACTAACAGTCTGAATTTTTTTTTTAAGCAATAGGGCAGTAACTATAAATGAGTGAACAGTCCTCTCAATCATTGGCAATATAAGCCAAATCACAAACACACATATTCTACGTTGCTCCCATTCCTATTTTACTGACCTCATATTCTATTTTTTAATAAACCTAAGGCGAAAATATATATTTTTCTTCATAGGCTGTGGCAAAGGTCAAATTTCCTTTTATTCATCTTGGCAGGGATATATTTTAACAAAAAATAATGTACAGACACTCACACAAACTCCCATGCATCCTAGTGGTGTGGAGTGGTACTGGTCTGTAGTACCCCCTAGTAATGTGGAGTGGTACTGGTCTGTAGTACCCCCTAGTGGTGTGGAGTGGTACTGGTCTGTGATACCCCCTAGTGGTGTGGAGAGGTACTGGTCTGTGGTACCCCCTAGTGGTGTGGAATGGTACTGGTCTGTAGTACCCCCTAGTGGTGTGGAGTGGTACTGGTCTGTAGTACCCCCTAGTGGTGTGGAATGGTACTAGGGGGTACTACAGACCAGTACCACTCCACACCACTAGGGAGTGGTACTGGTCTGTAGTACCCCCTAGTGGTGTGGAATGGTACTGGTCTGTAGTACCCCCTAGTGGTGTGGAGTGGTACTGGTCTGTAGCACCCCCTAGTGGTGTGGAATGGTACTGACCTGTGACTGTGGCTTCATGGCCCCAGCTCCTCTACACTCTGACAGACTCAGGCTATCAGAACCATGACTCTCCAGACACAGCCCTCCCTGTCTCAACACACTGGACACCGCCTCCTGCTCTGGGATCCTACGGGGATGGAGGGTGGGACGGAGCGTGAGAACGGGGTAAATTCGAGAGAAACTCAGAGAAAGGGAGGTGGTTATTTAGTGCATTGCTGTTGTAACAGAGAGCTGGGGTGAGTAACATTCCTAATGCATTCATGAAGTAAAAGTTGTGAAAAAACTTGTTGAGGGTGAGGAAGAAGGGGTGAGGTGGAGGAGGAGGGAGGAGGGGTGAGGAGGAGGAGGGGTGAGGAGGGAGGAGGGGGTGAGGAGGAGGAGGGAGGAGGCAAGTTATGAGGAGGAGGGGTTAAGAGGAGGAGGGGTGTGGAGGGGTGAGGAGGCGGGAGGGGATAAGTGACATGGAACAGCTGGCTAGACAGCCAGTAAAGAGAGGGCCAGGCCGAGTAATGCGCGATCCTTAACGTCTCGGGCCGTCGTCATTGGCCAATCCTCCGGCGAATCCTCCGGCCAATCCTCCGGCCAATCCTCCGGCCAATCCCCTGGCCAATCCCCTGGAGGTAGGACACATTTCCTTCCTCTCACCTGAGTTCAGGGTAGACGTTCTCCAGGTACCATCTGAAGGACTTGCAGTTCAGCTTGCGTCGTAGTGTCAGGCGGTCTGCGATGCTGCCAAAGGCCTTTCCCTGTGCCGAGGGCCGCGCCGAATAGTAATACTGTTTATACTCGTCCATCCACACCTCTGCTGCTCGACGGGTGTTCCTGACAAGACAAACGCATATATACAGATACTTAAAAAAAATCCCATTAAAACTGTACAATACATTTTTACGGTCTCTATATATGAGGGCTGTTCATGACCAGAGGTACAGCGCAGCTCTCAGTAAAGCAACACTTCCATCTCTGTTGCTCATATCAGACTTGATGACAACTGACTGTCAGCTTACTTGATATATGTGAGTGCGTTGCCTTCTGGGAAGTCGTAGGGGTGGCGTTTCCGGAAGACGTGTCCCACCCGACTGCAGGGCAGGATCTCCAGGCTGCCCCCACACATCCACACCCTGAAGGACAGCTCTGGTGGAGGGGGCGAACAGGGTTTGTTATGCGAACACCAAACCAGGTGTCAGGGGTGGTTAGCGGCAGTCCAATAAACTCCACTGAGTAAAGCAGCTTTAACTTTAATGGCACACGTGTGGAAAATAATCTTCGAATGTATATTAAATGTATTGTTTTGTTGTTGATTGAGATCCTAATCACTGACAAACATTTTCCTTTTTTATGGCTGTGTTTTTATTAGACATTGAATTTTCAGCATTACACGGTTGTAAAAGACATCACGGTTTCATTATGTACAATATTGCAAGACACACACACACACACACACACAGACACACAGACACACAGACACACACACACAGACACACACACATACACACATACACACACACACGCTTGTCTGGTGTTCAGATCTGCATTAACACTTATCTCTCACTGGTCCTGCTGCAGAGCTAACAGTCCGGACACATCAATCAGGTGTCAGTAGGCGGGGCTTATGGTGAAATGGTTTGCTGTGCACACATGTATCCGTGCGTGTGTGTGTGTATTTGTTTGTTTGTGTGTTGTGTATATTCAGTAGTAGCATGTGAAATGCTTAGCAAACCCGGGCACTATGGGAATTCCTTAAGCGTTTGCTTTAGTCCGTCTGGTGGGTCAGATGGGGTTGGGGGTTCAGATGGGGTGTGGGGGGCAGATGGGGGAGGGGTCAGATGGGGTGGTCAGATGGGGTGGGTCAGATGGGGGCGCCGGTCAGATGGGGGGGGGGGTCAGATGGGGGGGCGGGGCTCATGGTCTTCCATTCACATTCCAAACAGGGCAACATAATGATCATCCAAAGACAAAACTGGTCAAATTCCAATCAGTCATTTGTAGCTCATGCTTTCTCTCCTGGTTGAGGCTGGTCTGAATAGATCGTTTTCATTAACTCAGCTAGCACTATGCTACGTTACTTCTCTACTGGCTGAGCAAGAATGTGTAGTATATCTGATGTGTACAAGGCTGTGATCACACCATCATGCCATTTCTTCTTATTTACCATCAGTCACCTCTTATCCTGTAGCCAATCAACATGGGCCAATAGTACACATTCCTCAGAATCTGGATGATCTCAGGGGACGGACAGTTTTGGAGCTGGTGGCTTCTCTGGGGTTTACAGAACCTTTTCTCCAGCCACCATGTTACTGGGTCCCATTTAAAGTATCTGGGTGAAAGTGTAAAGCTGATCATGTGACTTCATAACTTGACCTAAAATTCATGTCCTGATCTGGGGTTATTTCTTCAGGTAGGCCGACATGTGAGTTGATCTGGAGCTTAGCTTGGAGGCTCCTAAACGTTCTTTAGTCTCCTCTATTAAAGCCAGTGGGCACAGAAACCCTAACAACAGTGGATGTGCGAAACACGGCAGGTGAAAACCTGTAACATCCTGAGATATTCTGTACCAATTAAACCATTGATGGATAATGTCTCCTATTTTCTTGATAACCAGCCGCGGGATACAGGGACCTGCCTTATAGATATGAGCAGCCTAAGAGATACAACGAACAGCCTTATAGATATGAACAGCCTTAGAGATACAATGACCAGTCTTAGAGATATAATGACCAGCCATAGAGATACAATGACCAGCCTTATAGATATGAGCAGCCTAAGAGATACAACGAACAGCCTTATAGATATGAGCAGCCTAAGAGATACAACGAACAGCCTTATAGATATGAGCAGCCTAAGAGATACAACGAACAGCCTTATAGATATGAACAGCCTAAGAGATACAATGACCAGCCTTATAGATATAATGACCAGCCTAAGAGATACAATGACCAGCCTTATAGATATGAGCAGCCTAAGAGATACAACGAACAGCCTTATAGATATGAGCAGCCT
>CM055757.1:3327902-3436039 GCA_029465975.1 Dallia pectoralis | reverse complement strand
TTAGAGATATAATGACCAGCCTTAGAGATATAATGACCATAATGACCAGCCTTAGAGATATAAAGACCAGCCTTAGAGATATAAAGACCAGCCTTAGAGATATAAAGACCAGCCTTAGAGATATAAAGACCAGCCTTAGAGATATAAAGACCAGCCTTAGAGATATAAAGACCAGCCTTAGAGATATAATGACCAGCCTTAGAGATATAAAGACCAGCCTTAGAGATACAGTGCCAGCCTCAGAGACTGTAAAGTCTCCGTAAATAAAAGTATCCAACATACACACTCGCAAATACACACTCGCACATACACACTCGCACAGACAAACACACACATTAACATTCAGTGACCTCACCAAAATTCTCTCCTCCCCAGATGTCCATGTGTGTGTCGTACTGGCCCAGGTGATTGAACCAACTCTTATCCATCACAAAGATCCCTCCTGCAATCACTGGGGTTCTGTTCAGTAGATCGGGGAGTACACAGATCGTCACCACACACAGATCGTCACCACACACAGATCGTCACCACACACAGATCGTCACCACACACAGATCGTCACCACACACAGATCGTCACCACACACACACACACACACACACACACACACACACACACACACACACACACACACACACACACACACACACACACACACACACACACACACACACACACACACACACACACACACACACACACACACACACACACACACACACACACACACACACACACACACACACACACACACACACACACACACACACACACACACACACACACACACACACACACACGGCCTTCAAAATCTGTCTGGAGTTGGAATAACTGCATAGATATACAAATAATAGAATAGATCCATTGACTTGAATGGGTGATTCTGTCTTCTTCTCTCATCTCTCATCTCATCTCATCTCCAACCGCTTATCCGGGGTCGGGTCGCGGGGGTAGCAGCTCTAGCAGGGGACCCCAAACTTCCCTTTCCCGGGCAACATTAGCCAACATTAGCCAGACTGGGGAATCCCGAGGTGTTCCCAGGCCAGTGTGGAGATATAATCTCTCCACCTAGTCCTGGGTCTTCCCCGAGGTCTCCTCCCAGCTGGACGTGCCTGGAACACCTCTCTAGGGAGGCGCCCAGGTGGCATTCGTACAAGATGCCCGAACCACCTCAACTGGCTCCTTTCTATGCAAAGGAGCAGCGGCTCTACTCCGAGTTCCTCTCGGATGACTGAGCTTCTCACCCTATCCCTCAGGGAGAGGCCAGCCACCTTTCTGAGAAAACCCATTTCGGCCGCTTGTACCCGCGATCTAGTTCTTTCGGTCATGACCCAGCTTTCATGACCATAGGTGAGGGTAGGAACAAAGATTGACCGGTAGATCGAGAGCTTTGCCTTTCGGCTCAGCTCTCTTTTCGTCACAACGGTGCGGTGAAGCGAATGCAAAACCGCCCCCGCTGCTCCGATCCTCCGACCAATCTCCCGCTCCATTGTTCCCTCACTCGCGAACAAGACCCGAGGTACTTGAACTCCTTCACTTGGAGTAAGGACTCATTCCCTACCCGGAGTAGGCACTCCACCGGTTTCCTGCTGAGAGTCATGGCCTCAGATTTAGAGGTGCTAACCCTCATCCCAGCCGCTTCACACTCGGCTGCGGAACCGATCCAGTGAGTGCTGAAGGTCACCGACCGATGAGGCCATCAGGACCACATCATCCGCAAAAAGCAGTGATGTGACCATCAGCCCACCGAACGGGAACCCCTCCCCCATGACTACGCCTTGATATCCTGTCCATGAATATTACAAACAGGATTGGTGACAAAGCGCAGCCCTGGCGGAGGCCAACCCCCACCTGGAACGAATCCGACTTACTGCCGAGGACACGGACACAGCTCATGCTTTGAGCGTACAGAGATTGGATGGCCCTGAGAAGAGACCCCCTCACCCCATACTCCCGCAGCACCTCCCACAAAAGATCCCGGGGTACCCGGTCATACGCCTTCTCCAGATCCACAAAACACATGTAGACTGGATGGGCATACTCCCAGGCCCCCTCCAGGATCCTTGCGAGAGTAAAGAGCTGGTCCGTGGTTCCCCGGCCGGGACGAAAACCGCCTTCTGTCTTCTTGCGCAGTGCAAATATCGGTCGACCCTGGAGAGGAGGAGGAAGACGTGGGACTAAAGCAACACAAGTGTCTACCTGATCGGCAGTGTGGGGTCACTCCTGGACATCTTCTGTTCGATTGGAATCTGCTCCCATTTGAAGTGTAGACTCCAGTCGAACCCTAGAAAAGGGTTTTCACTGTGAATTTGCGTGATCACATTTTCAGGATTTAATCGGATTGTGTGCACGTGCGTGCGCATGTATGTGTGTGAGTACCGCGTGAGTGCGCATGTGCGTATGTGTGTATTGTAATGAAGTAGTAATGACCTCCTCGTAGGTCTGCTGAGGCTGCCAAGTAGGCGAAGTTATCCAGACTGATGACATCAATGATTGGACTGACCACCCGGGTGCGGTCCTGTGGAGAGAGATGTCTGTTACACGCTCATACTACACACATGTGGAGGTGTCTGTTACACGCTCACACTACACACATGTGGAGGTGTCTGTTACACGCTCACACTACACACATGTGGAGGTGTCTGTTACACACTCATACTACACACATGTGGAGGTGTCTGTTACACGCTCATACTACACACATGTGGAGGTGTCTGTTACACGCTCATACTACACACATGTGGAGGTGTCTGTTACACGCTCATATTACACACATGTGGAGGGGTCTGTTACACGCTCATACTACACACATGTGGAGGGGTCTGTTACACGCTCATACTACACACATGTGGAGGGGTCTGTTACTCACTCATAGTACACACATGTGGAGGTGTCTCTGTTACACGCTCATACTACACACATGTAGAAGATCATATTATAAAGGCTACCAGGCCCAGTTGGACCCAGGCTATCCATATCTGTGGCCTTGGGCAAGAAAACATTAGAAGCCCACATATGGGCGGTGCAGGCAATATTTCCAGATTTCCAGTAATTCCAAACGTCATGCCATGGGGCTGAGAGAAGATGACGCCATTTGAAATGTAATTTCCTGAAATTGTTGCAGGTTTCTACGTTATAATAACATCTCAACCATGGAAGCCTTACTCCACCAGCTGACCTGTGATTTGACCTTTGAACTCCAGGGTTAACACAGAACAGTATTGTGACTGGCCTGTGTGTTTTACAAAAGGACAGTCACAGGGTCTGTTTCCAATTAAAGCACCATGTGTGCCTCCTAAATGGCTACCTGTTCCCTGTTTAGTAAACTGCAGATTCAAATGCACACACTCCAGGGAAAGAAGGGAACAGAAGACATGAGGGAAGATGAGGGGAAAGAAGGAGAGGGGGAATTAGTGCAAAGGATCAGGGAAAAGAAGTCAAAAGAGGAGACACAAGAGGAGAAAAGAATAGAAAAGAGGAGAGAAGGGAAAAGAGGTAGAGCATAGAGCAGTGCAGACAATTGAGAGAAAGATGGGAAAGTAGAGAGGGAAGAACAGTGACAGGAGAGGGGAAAAGAGAGATGGGGAGAAGAGGAGAAATGAAGTGCAGAAGAGAAACTCACAACAGCTTGAATCAATAGTCCTTTACACTGAGCCACTCTGACCTGTCTCGGACCTGATGAAACATGGCATTTCCATATGGATATCATGATAACATGAATATACCGTAATGTCTCTCTTTTCCTTCTAGCCCCTCCCCCCAGTGACTCTCAGAACATCCGTGTGTCAGTCAGGGGACAGTCAGACCCAGGGCTTTAAGGAAAGCTAGTGATTGTTTGCTATTTGCCGGGGTTACAGTAACTGGAAGTGTAGGGAGGTGTCTGAGAATATGGTTGGCTAGCTGGGGAGTCATGTGGGTTGGGGAGCAGCTGTGAGGTCGGAGCCCAGCCATGGAGGCGCTTCTCTGGGGAACGAGAGAGAGAAGGGAGAGGGAGAGGGAGAGAGAGAGAGAGAGAGAGAGAGAGAGAGAGAGCTGGAGATACAAGAACGAGGTCAGGTTCACTGATTAGACTCTCCTAATATAAATCATGCCACCACCTCAGAGAAAGAAGTGATAGAAAGACAAAACGAGAGCGAAAGACAGAGACAAATATAGACAGTTGTGTGTGTGTGTGTGTGTGTACCTCTTTGACTCTCTGTATCATGGGCTGAAGCCAGTCAGTGTTAACCTCACAGTGGCTGTCCAGGAAGGTCAGGATGGAGGCAGAGGCAGCACCGGCCCCTCTGACCCGGGAACGGATGAGACCTAATAGGAGAGAGCAGGCAACAGGATGAGACCTAATAGGAGAGAGCAGGCAACAGGATGAGACCTAATAGGAGAGAGCAGGCAACAGGATGAGACCTAAGAGGAGAGAGCAGACAACAGGATGAGACCTAATAGGAGAGAGCAGACAACAGGATGAGACCTAATAGGAGAGAGCAGACAACAGGATGAGACCTAATAGGAGAGAGAAGACAACAGGATGAGACCTAATAGGAGAGAGCAGACAACAGGATGAGACCTAATAGGAGAGAGCAGACAACAGGATGAGACCTAATAGGAGAGAGCAGAAAACAGGATGAGACTAATAGGAGAGAGAAGACAACAGGATGAGACCTAATAGGAGAGAGCAGACAACAGGATGAGACCTAATAGGAGAGAGCAGACAACAGGATGAGACCTAATAGGAGAGAGAAGACAACAGGATGAGACCTAATAGGAGAGAGCAGACAACAGGATGAGACCTAATAGGAGAGAGCAGACAACAGGATGAGACCTAATAGGAGAGAGCAGACAACAGGATGAGACCTAATAGGAGAGAGCAGACAACAGGATGAGACCTAATAGGAGAGAGCAGACAACAGGATGAGACCTAATAGGAGAGAGCAGACAACAGGATGAGACCTAATAGGAGAGAGCAGACAACAGGATGAGACCTAATAGGAGAGAGCAGACAACAGGATGAGACCTAATAGGAGAGAGCAGGCAACAGGATGAGACCTAATAGGAGAGAGCAGGCAACAGGATGAGACCTAATAGGAGAGAGCAGACAACAGGATGAGACCTAATAGGAGAGAGCAGGCAACAGGATGAGACCTAATAGGAGAGAGCAGACAACAGGATGAGACCTAATAGGAGAGAGCCGACAACAGGATGAGACCTAATAGGAGAGAGCAGACAACAGGATGAGACCTAATAGGAGAGAGCAGACAACAGGATGAGACCTAATAGGAGAGAGCAGGCAACAGGATGAGACCTAATAGGAGAGAGCAGACAACAGGATGAGACCTAATAGGAGAGAGCAGACAACAGGATGAGACCTAATAGGAGAGAGCAGACAACAGGATGAGACCTAATAGGAGAGAGCAGACAACAGGATGAGACCTAATAGGAGAGAGCAGGCAACAGGATGAGACCTAATAGGAGAGAGCAGACAACAGGATGATACCTAATAGGAGAGAGCAGACAACAGGATGAGACCTAATAGGAGAGAGCAGACAACAGGATGAGACCTAATAGGAGAGAGCAGACAACAGGATGAGACCTAATAGGAGAGAGCAGGCAACAGGATGAGACCTAATAGGAGAGAGCAGACAACAGGATGAGACCTAATAGGAGAGAGCAGACAACAGGATGAGACCTAATAGGAGAGAGCAGGCAACAGGATGAGACCTAATAGGAGAGAGCAGGCAACAGGATGATACCTAATAGGAGAGAGCAGACAACAGGATGAGACCTAATAGGAGAGAGCAGACAACAGGATGATACCTAATAGGAGAGAGCAGACAACAGGATGATACCTAATAGGAGAGAGCAGACAACAGGATGAGACCTAATAGGAGAGAGCAGACAACAGGATGAGACCTAATAGGAGAGAGCAGACAACAGGATGAGACCTAATAGGAGAGAGCAGACAACAGGATGAGACCTAATAGGAGAGAGCAGACAACAGGATGAGACCTAATAGGAGAGAGCAGGCAACAGGATGAGACCTAATAGGAGAGAGCAGACAACAGGATGAGACCTAATAGGAGAGAGCAGACAACAGGATGAGACCTAATAGGAGAGAGCAGACAACAGGATGAGACCTAATAGGAGAGAGCAGGCAACAGGATGAGACCTAATAGGAGAGAGCAGACAACAGGATGAGACCTAATAGGAGAGAGCAGACAACAGGATGAGACCTAATAGGAGAGAGCAGACAACAGGATGAGACCTAATAGGAGAGAGCAGACAACAGGATGAGACCTAATAGGAGAGAGCAGACAACAGGATGAGACCTAATAGAGAGAGCAGACAACAGGATGAGACCTAATAGACAACAGGATGAGACCTAATAGGAGAGAGCAGACAACAGGATGAGACCTAATAGGAGAGAGCAGACAACAGGATGAGACCTAATAGAGAGAGCAGACAACAGGATGAGACCTAATAGGAGAGAGCAGACAACAGGATGAGACCTAATAGGAGAGAGCAGACAACAGGATGAGACCTAATAGGAGAGAGCAGACAACAGGATGAGACCTAATAGGAGAGAGCAGACAACAGGATGAGACCTAATAGGAGAGAGCAGACAACAGGATGAGACCTAATAGGAGAGAGCAGACAACAGGATGAGACCTAATAGGAGACAACAGATGAGACCAGACAACAGGATGAGACCTAATAGGAGAGAGCAGACAACAGGATGAGACCTAATAGGAGAGAGCAGACAACAGGATGAGACCTAATAGGAGAGAGCAGACAACAGGATGAGACCTAATAGGAGAGAGCAGACAACAGGATGAGACCTAATAGGAGAGAGCAGACAACAGGATGAGACCTAATAGGAGAGAGCAGACAACAGGATGAGACCTAATAGGAGAGAGCAGACAACAGGATGAGACCTAATAGGAGAGAGCAGACAACAGGATGAGACCTAATAGGAGAGAGCAGACAACAGGATGAGGAGAGAGCAGACAACAGGATGAGACCTAATGAGGAGAGAGCAGACAACAGGATGAGACCTAATAGAGAGGGATGAGACCAGACAACAGGATGAGAGCAGAGCAGACAACAGGATGAGACCTAATAGGGAGAGCAGACAACAGGATGAGACCTAATAGGAGAGAGCAGACAACAGGATGAGACCTAATAGGAGAGAGCAGACAACAGGATGAGACCTAATAGGGGAGAGCAGACAACAGGATGAGACCTAATAGGAGAGAGCAGACAACAGGATGAGACCTAATAGAGAGGAGAGCAGACAACAGGATGAGACCTAATAGGAGAGAGCAGACAACAGGATGAGACCTAATAGGAGAGAGCAGACAACAGGATGAGACCTAATAGGAGAGAGCAGGCAACAGGATGAGACCTAATAGGAGAGAGCAGACAACAGGATGAGACCTAATAGGAGAGAGCAGACAACAGGATGAGACCTAATAGGAGAGAGCAGACAACAGGATGAGACCTAATAGGAGAGAGCAGGCAACAGGATGAGACCTAATAGGAGAGAGCAGACAACAGGATGAGACCTAATAGGAGAGAGCAGACAACAGGATGAGACCTAATAGGAGAGAGAAGACAACAGGATGAGACCTAATAGGAGAGAGCAGGCAACAGGATGAGACCTAATAGGAGAGAGCAGACAACAGGATGAGACCTAATAGGAGAGAGCAGACAACAGGATGAGACCTAATAGGAGAGAGCAGGCAACAGGATGAGACCTAATAGGAGAGAGCAGACAACAGGATGAGACCTAATAGGAGAGAGCAGACAACAGGATGAGACCTAATAGGAGAGAGCAGGCAACAGGATGAGACCTAATAGGAGAGAGCAGACAACAGGATGAGACCTAATAGGAGAGAGCAGACAACAGGATGAGACCTAATAGGAGAGAGCAGGCAACAGGATGAGACCTAATAGGAGAGAGCAGACAACAGGATGAGACCTAATAGGAGAGAGCAGACAACAGGATGAGACCTAATAGGAGAGAGAAGACAACAGGATGAGACCTAATAGGAGAGAGCAGGCAACAGGATGAGACCTAATAGGAGAGAGCAGACAACAGGATGAGACCTAATAGGAGAGAGCAGACAACAGGATGAGACCTAATAGGAGAGAGCAGACAACAGGATGAGACCTAATAGGAGAGAGCAGACAACAGGATGAGACCTAATAGGAGAGAGCAGACAACAGGATGAGACCTAATAGGAGAGAGCAGACAACAGGATGAGACCTAATAGGAGAGAGCAGACAACAGGATGAGACCTAATAGGAGAGAGCAGACAACAGGATGAGACCTAATAGGAGAGAGCAGACAACAGGATGAGACCTAATAGGAGAGAGCAGGCAACAGGATGAGACCTAATAGGAGAGAGCAGACAACAGGATGAGACCTAATAGGAGAGAGCAGACAACAGGATGAGACCTAATAGGAGAGAGCAGGCAACAGGATGAGACCTAATAGGAGAGAGCAGACAACAGGATGAGACCTAATAGGAGAGAGCAGACAACAGGATGAGACCTAATAGGAGAGAGAAGACAACAGGATGAGACCTAATAGGAGAGAGCAGACAACAGGATGAGACCTAATAGGAGAGAGCAGACAACAGGATGAGACCTAATAGGAGAGAGCAGACAACAGGATGAGACCTAATAGGAGAGAGCAGACAACAGGATGAGACCTAATAGGAGAGAGCAGACAACAGGATGAGACCTAATAGGAGAGAGCAGACAACAGGATGAGACCTAATAGGAGAGAAGACAACAGGATGAGACCTAATAGGAGAGAGCAGACAACAGGATGAGACCTAATAGGAGAGAGCAGAAAACAGGATGAGACCTAATAGGAGAGAGCAGGCAACAGGATGAGACCTAATAGGAGAGAGCAGGCAACAGGATGAGACCTAATAGGAGAGAGCAGACAACAGGATGAGACCTAATAGGAGAGAGAAGACAACAGGATGAGACCTAATAGGAGAGAGCAGACAACAGGATGATACCTAATAGGAGAGAGCAGACAACAGGATGAGACCTAATAGGAGAGAGCAGACAACAGGATGAGACCTAATAGGAGAGAGAAGACAACAGGATGAGACCTAATAGGAGAGAGCAGACAACAGGATGATACCTATATTTATTCTATATGTCTCACATACGCACACAAACGCGCTCACACACATGCATTCACTCAAATGAACACACACTCACCCTCTCTACGTCCGTTCCTCAGACAGCGAACTTTGGGAATCTGAGAGAGCAGTTGGCAGTCCTCAGCTAGAAAAGGAGAAAGGGGAAGTCACATCCAAAATATGCAACACACACGTACAATACAAACAAAACAACAAACACATTTTACTAACCTTGCAGAGCTCCTAACAATATTCCCACTGAAAATCCTATTTTCTCTAACCCTAACCTTAAGCCTAAACCTAACCCTAACCTTAAGCCTAAACCTAACCCTAACCTTAAGCCTAAACCTAACCCTAAATCCCAGCCAAAAACATAACCTTGAAGATAATTTGAACTTGTAAACCCAACCCTAACTCCAAAACCCCACCCTAAATCGTAATGTACTTTTAGCCAAAACCGCTAGATCATAACTATGCTTGAATTATCCGTGTTTTTGTGTTGTTGTCTGTATTTTTTATCAGTAAAACCAATAGACACAACTGCAGACTGTGATTTCGATTATTTTATCCAAAGAAATGTACAGCAATGCATGCAGCTAGGTGAGACAGACCTAATGTAATGGAAATAAAATAAAGGTTTAATTTGATCTAAATATAATAAAGAAGTTTTCATTTTAAATAAATACATTTGCTAAAAGGATTACAGGCATTAATAACTCATAAGGAGATTAGATGAATGTTCTAGCAAACACATAGACGCACACACACACCTCATAAGATACAAACAAACATGTGTGTGTGTGTAATTCCAAGATGGATTACACACACCTGCACACACTTACTGAGACACAAACAAACTCATAGGGATTACCCAGAGGCATCACACACACACACACACACACACACACACACACACAGAGAGAGAAAAGAGAGAGAGAGAGAGAGAGAGAGAGAGAGAGAGAGAGAGAGAGAGAGAGAGAGAGAGAGAGAGAGAGAGAGAGAGAGAGAGAGAGACACAGACACTCAAAGAATAAACACTGCTATCACACACACACACACACACACAATTACTGAGACACAAACACACAGGGATTAAAGGAAGGTATCACACACACACACACACACACACACACACACACACTTACTGAGACAAACAAACACAAAGAGGCCACTTATGCTTATACGTTTTGGATTTGTCTTGCCTCTAAAAATCAGCAAATGCATCCCTGATAAAAGACATCCAAGTCATGTATATTTAATGACCATTGTTAAATTACACACCACTATTCTTGACACATTCTCACAGCAACAACTTGAAGAATAGTTACATGCTACTTAGAAGCAACAGCCGCCTGACGACAACAGGCCTTGACAGTGACACACAGATTAAGGTTAGCAGTAATATAGCCTGTCTGATCATCTCAAGCCTGTAGGTGTAGAAGACGTCCCAGTTAGCACCTTAACTTGATCTTCACTAAGTCCTAGAGCTTAAACAGGGTGCCTGTGTCTCACTGACTGTCTGTTTGTTCACATGTCATGCCATGTGTTTGTCATTCCATGTGTCTGTTTTTCATGTTGTTTCAGCACACCTTTTTGATCTAGATTAAGATCACTGTCAATAACTAGCTGACAGACTACAAAGGATGTGCTTGTTATACAGATTCATTATTTTATTATGCAGACACATATGAGGTGTTTTATGATACAGATTAGGTGTTTTATGATACAGACATGGTGTTTTATGATACAGACAAGGCGTTTTATGATACAGACGAGGCGTTTTATGATACAGATTAGGTGTTTTATTAAGCATGTGAGGTAGGCCAGATAATAAACCTGGCTTTCATCTAACCAGATGCCAAAGCTAGTTAGCATCTCGATTTAGCAAAGAGATTGGCTTCATGATATCGTTCCAACACTAGCTAGTTAAAACCGCCACTTAGCAAGGTGACTGGCATCATTCCCACAGCTAGCTAGGTAGAGTAATTGGCTGTATCTTGACTTGATTCCACAGCTAGCTAGGTAAAGTAATTGACTGTATCTTGACTTGGTCCCACAGCGAGCTAGGTAAAGTAATTGGCTGTATCTTGACTTGGTTCCACAGCTATCAAGGTAAAGTAATTGACAGTATCTTGAATTGGTTCTACAGCTAGCTAGGTAAAGTAATTGGCTGTATGTTGACTTGGTTCCACAGCTAGCTAGGAAAAGTAATTGACTGTATCTTCACTTGGTTCCACAGCTAGCTTGCTAACAGCCCTACTCAGCAAGATTACTAGCTTTCATTCTGTGAAGTACGGCGGCATGCGAAAAACAAAAAGCGTATTTGGGAAGGTGGTCATATTGTATTAGCTCATCTGTGTATGTATGTACGTACGTATGTACGTACGTACGTACATTTTACCATATTATAAAAAGAGATCAACATGGATTCAATTGGGACTTTTGGAAACACATCAACACAAAAACGTCCATAATATCAAATGAATAATAGTAAGGAACACGCAAATATATCAGCACCATAGAGTTTAGGAGCAGGCAAATGGAATGACTACCACACTCAAGGGCAAAATAATCCTGGACGAGCCCCCATTAAAATCGCAACTGCGAAATTCTCAACATCGATGCAGAGCCAATAGAGCCTTAAAAAGGAAAAACCAGAGAACAAATGAAGAGCAGATGGGTGATTCTCACGAAATCCAGATTTAGAAGGTGTCCAGCATCAGAATTTTTAAAATTCCCTTGAAGCCAATTTTCTTTTTGCACATATAAGATTAAGGTCGGAACTTACTAAGACCATTATTTTTAGGAGATTAAAAAAATATTTCCTATATAATTATTTACATTTTTCAGATGAAGTCCATAAAAAATTATCATTACCGCAACATGACATTACATTAAATATATGGTTAGAAACTTGTATTTTTGGCTAATGTTAAAGTAGACTTTTATTTCTCATGCTCAAAGCTATGTAAAACTCTGGAGAGATTACTTTTTCATATTTATTATGTTTTGTAATTTCCTTATTTTCTCTCATTACCGAAACATACGTGATGATTTACAATTTCTTTTATTTAATTGTTTTACTAATAGATAACATACACTTTTGTTATGTAGCAGACCTTAAATAAGTAGTGTTGTATAAAACATATATACATTTTAAAACAAAATATGATTATCTTATTATCACTTAATTGGTAAAAAAGATACATGTTGCGGTAATGAAAATGCCATTTCGGTAGTGAGGATCATTGTTTCGGAAATGAGATTTAGCTCACACATTCACTGTTGACAAAGGGGTTTTATGCCTACATATTTAAAACGCATACAATTTTTTATTCACAACCCAATAAAAACAAACCAAGCCACCCCCCCCATGCTATCTGCTATCCCAACTTGGGTGAAGCGTTGTCAGTGTGTGTGTGTCTGTGTGTGTGTGTGCAAGTGTTGGTCAAAACAATGAATCCAAGTTATATTTCTCCCTATTATCACCCTGACCCCTGACCTCTCTCTCTTTTCTTTCCCTATTATCACCCTGACCCCTGACCTCTCTCTCTTTTCTTTCCCTATTATCACCCTGACCCCTGACCTCTCTTTCCCTATTATCACCCTGACCCCTGACCTCTCTTTCCCTATTATCACCCTGTCCCCTGACCTCTCTTTCCCTATTATCACCCTGACCCCTGACCTCTCTTTTCCTATTATCACCCTGACCCCTGACCTCTCTCTCTCTCTTTTCCTATTATCACCCTGCCCCTGACCTCTCTCTCCTTTCCCCATTATCACCCTGACCCCTGACCTCTCTCTCTCCTTTTCCTATTATCACCCTGACCCCTGACCTCTCTCTCTCCTTTTCCTATTATCACCCTGACCCCTGACCTCTCTCTCTCCTTTCCCCATTATCACCCTGACCCCTGACCTCTCTCTCTCTCTCTTTCCCTATTATCACCCTGACCCCTGACCTCTCTCTCCTTTCCCTATTATCACCCTGACCCCTGACCTCTCTCTCTCTTTCCCTATTATCACCCTGTCCCCTGACCTCTCTCTCTCTCTTTCCCTATTATCACCCTGACCCCTGACCTCTCTCCTTTCCCCATTATCACCCTGTCCCCTGACCTCTCTCTCTCTCTCCTTTCCCCATTATCACCCTGACCCCTGACCTCTCTCTCTCTCTCCTTTCCCCATTATCACCCTGTCCCCTGACCTCTCTCTCTCTCTCCTTTCCCCATTATCACCCTGACCCCTGACCTCTCTCCTTTCCCTATTATCACTCTGTCCCCTGACCTCTCTTTCCCTATTATCACCCTGACCCCTGACCTCTCTCTCCTTTCTTTCCCTATTATCACCCTGACCCCTGACCTCTCTCTCCTTTCTTTCCCTATTATCACCCTGTCCCCTGACCTCTCTCTCTCTCTCCTTTCCCTATTATCACCCTGACCCCTGACCTCTCTCCTTTCCCTATTATCACTCTGTCCCCTGACCTCTCTCTCCTTTCTTTCCCTATTATCACCCTGACCCCTGACCTCTCTCTCCTTTCTTTCCCTATTATCACCCTGTCCCCTGACCTCTCTCTCCTTTCTTTCCCTATTATCACCCTGTCCCCTGACCTCTCTCTCCTTTCCCTATCATCACCCTGACCCCTGACCTCTCTCTCCTTTCTTTCCCTATTATCACCCTGACCCCTGACCTCTCTCTCCTTTCTTTCCCTATTATCACCCTGTCCCCTGACCTCTCTCTCCTTTCCCTATCATCACCCTGACCCCTGACCTCTCTCTCCTTTCCCTATCATCACCCTGACCCCTGACCTCTCTCTCTCCTTTCCCCATTATCACCCTGACCCCTGACCTCTCTCTCTCTCTCTTTCCCTATTATCACCCTGACCCCTGACCTCTCTCTCCTTTCCCTATTATCACCCTGACCCCTGACCTCTCTCTCTCTTTCCCTATTATCACCCTGTCCCCTGACCTCTCTCTCCTTTCCCTATCATCACCCTGACCCCTGACCTCTCTCTCCATTCCCTATTATCACCCTGACCCCTGACCTCTCTCCTTTCCCTATTATCACCCTGTCCCCTGACCTCTCTCCTTTCCCTATTATCACCCTGTCCCCTGACCTCTCTCTCTCTCTCCTTTCCCTATTATCACCCTGACCCCTGACCTCTCTCCTTTCCCTATTATCACTCTGTCCCCTGACCTCTCTCTCCTTTCTTTCCCTATTATCACCCTGACCCCTGACCTCTCTCTCCTTTCTTTCCCTATTATCACCCTGACCCCTGACCTCTCTCTCCTTTCCCTATTATCACCCTGACCCCTGACCTCTCTCCTTTCCCTATTATCACTCTGTCCCCTGACCTCTCTCTCCTTTCTTTCCCTATTATCACCCTGACCCCTGACCTCTCTCCTTTCCCTATTATCATCATGTCCCCTGACCTCTCTCCTTTCCCTATTATCACTCTGTCCCCTGACCTCTCTCTCTCTCTCTCCTTTCCCCATTATCACCCTGACCCCTGACCTCTCTCCTTTCCCTATTATCACTCTGTCCCCTGACCTCTCTCTCCTTTCTTTCCCTATTATCACCCTGACCCCTGACCTCTCTCTCCTTTCTTTCCCTATTATCACCCTGTCCCCTGACCTCTCTCTCCTTTCCCTATCATCACCCTGACCCCTGACCTCTCTCTCCTTTCCCTATTATCACCCTGACCCCTGACCTCTCTCCTTTCCCCATTATCACCCTGACCCCTGACCTCTCTCTCTCCATTCTTCTGTAATCCTCAAGTAACACTGGATTACTGTGTATTTTCTCCCTATGCTTTGCCAGACTGTTTTTCGCTGATGCCCTTTTCTTTTCAACTGTCTGTAACAAAATACACAATTGCCATCTTGAATGTAACATTTTGTAAAAAAGAAAATACATTGTTTCACAGTAAAACTATGAAATAGTAAATAATATTGCATTAATAATAGGTGGCCTATACTGCATTCATACTGCTTTTTGTGGAAGCATTTAAAAAAAAAATAATAATTAGTGACCCTTGCTGGGGGGGTTGTAATAGCTATTTTGTTTACGCAATCTGTTCAAGAAGCGTTTAAGGAAACTATCAAGTTATATTAAAATGAGCAACAGTTATAGTGTGCGTGCCTCCTTCATAAGTCTGTTTCTCATTACCGAAACATTGAGTATCTCCACCGCAACAGGCCTTCAATTGTTGCGGTGAATGATAATGGTGTTGCGGAGGATGAGCGACCTTAAACATTCTTGCTAACTGTGGAAGCTAAATGAGAGTTAGCTAAACTTTCCCTCTCTTTTTATATTTAGACCATAATGGGGTATATAGTAATCAAAAAAATTTAACTGCAACATTTTTTATAACTTCACAAACACATGTTTCAGTAATGAGAACTAAAAAGTCGTGTAGGTACTATGACACGCCAAATTTTTACTTTTATCTGGAGAAAAAAAATTATAACTGGTTACTTGATAGCCATTTTGAGTGTCACAGTCATTTATGTCCCTTACAACAAATTCCTTAAAAAATGATAGTTCCTTGAGCACTTAAACAATGATTGAAAATTGTTGCGGAGGATGAGAAAATTGGTCTTGGACACATTTTTATTCCTTATTATTGTCACTACATTTACCAATGATCACCAAATACCACATGTTTCTTTACTGTAAATGTTTATATTATAACATGCACTGAAGCTTTTTATTTTTTATATTTTTTAAATATGAATAATTCCATCTCAAAGGACCAAAATCCAGTCATGGACACGTTGCGGTAATGAGAAATTTCCCTTTAAATGTTGAAAAAAAACAAAATTCGTATTCATGATTTCATTTGAAATCATGTGCAAAATCGTACATGAAGAGATGTTTATAACGGTATCCTTCTTATTTTGATAGCATTTACTTTTATCATCAAAATGTTTTATGACACCTCATAAGTCTAATTTCGCGAGAATCACCCAGATGCTTTTCAGGAGACTTACAGTGTGGACGGGTAAAAAATGACATAGATGGAAGAGGAGAACTTTGGAAACATTTTTATAGACTTACGATCAGTACTGAAGTCATCTATCAGGATAATCTCTTGGATCAAAGAGGGAGGGCTTCTCATCAGAACACTGTGAAAGGGGGAGAAAGGGATTGGGAGAAGTTCCACAAAATCAATCACCAAGGAAGAATTCCCTTTTTTAAAACACTACGTTTAATGTTTTAATGTAAAATTCTTCAGGCATCGAGTATTCCTTGCCTCTTGATGGTGCGTAATAGGGTGGAGCGTGCCTCGTTGTGGAAGGTGATGACGATGCTTGTAGGTGGCAGGTTGGCATCATAATTCACTGAGGCACACCTAAAAAGAATTAGAGGGAAACACATTATAAATTATTCACAATTATTCACAATAATGCCATGCTATCATACCAGTGATATCACCAGCTCAATGCCAAAAAACACCATGATGTGTATGAGCGTAGTGCAATGGGATTATTCTCCAACGGCCAGAGTGAGGTGACCAGTGTGAGGTGACCAGTGCGAGGTGACCAGTGCGAGGTGACCAGTGCGAGGTGACCAGTGCGAGGTGACCAGTGCGAGGTGACCAGTGCGAGGTGCCCAGTGCGAGGTGACCAGTGCGAGGTGACCAGTGCGAGGTGACCAGTGCGAGGTGACCAGGGCGAGGTGACCAGGGCGAGGTGACCAGTGCGAGGTGACCAGTGCGAGGTGACCAGTGCGAGGTGACCAGTGAGTAGGTGTGTCATCACCTGTAATGGCGTGTGTCTCTGATGGCCCGCTCAGAGCCCAGGCGGTCGCTTTCGGCCAGATTAAAGGCGTGGTCCTTATAGGGGTCATCACCTGTCTTCAGCTGTTTCTCCAACAGGTACGCCTTCTCATCAAAACTACCAATCAGCCGACCCTGCTGCAGTTGCTGCTCCGCCCGCGGAGACTGGGTCACCTAAAGGGGCGGACGGGCGACATAGAGGTCAGAGGTTAGAGGCTAGAATACAAGAAGCGGATGTCAGAAAGGAAAACGAGTTACCACAAGCTGGCGTCTAACTAACGTAATCAGAGTAAACTGTGACTTAACCAACCCTTGCATGGTTGGGTTGTATCAAGATGTACACGACTTCCGGGTGTCAGAGTTGAACTTAGAAGCCCCACATGGTACTAACAAAATAAGACACAGTCAGATAGTGAACTCAACAACAAACCCGTTGGTGTCTGCAGGAGCTGAACAATAGTGGTGACCGTTTAACCTAGTCGTTCTGTTGTTCCAAGAGTTTCCATTCCACAGTGACATAACTGCTACATTAATGAGGAGACAAATAGGATGAGAGAGAATGAAAGTGGAAGAGTAAGTGAAAGATGATGAAGGAGGTAGAGTAGAAAGACAGAGATAAAAGGGATTTGAGAGGGGTGGAGAGTAGGAGGAAAAAGGACAGGGACAGAGGAGGCAGAAGTAGCGCTGGAGGCTGAGGGGGAATAATATTACGTTTGACATCTCTTCATAAATTCTCAGACCCTTACGTTTTTCTTTTGGAATGTAAACATAACATATGCAAATGGATTCCTTTCAAATTGAATTGTAAATGATAGACTGAAAAGAAAATTACATGATTTACTTCTGTGTTATTAATGATCTGTCAGGACAGAGAGAAACACACACACACACACACACACACACACACACACACACTACTCGGTCCCGTCGTTGTCTTTCTTTTGTTTTCCATAAGGCACCCTATTTATTAATAGTGTACAACTTTAGATCTCACTAACCCTTTTATAGTGTTTGCATTAGACCAGCCTATTACTAATATAAGGAACTACATTAGACCAGCCTATTACTAATATAAGGAACTACATTAGACCAGCCTATTACTTATATAAGGAACTACATTAGACCAGCCTATTACTATATAAGGAACTACATTAGACCAGCCTATTACTTATATAAGGAACTACATTAGACCAGCCTATTACTAATATAAGGAACTACATTAGACCAGCCTATTACTAATATAAGGAACTACATTAGACCAGACTATTACTTATATAAGGAACTACATTAGACCAGCCTATTACTAATATAAGGAACTACATTAGACCAGCCTATTACTAATATAAGGAACTACATTAGACCAGCCTATTACTAATATAAGGAACTACATTAGACCAGCCTATTACTATATAAGGAACTACATTAGACCAGCCTATTACTAATATAAGGAACTACATTAGACCAGCCTATTACTAATATAAGGAACTACATTAGACCAGCCTATTACTAATATAAGAACTACATTAGACCAGCCTATTACTAATATACTACATTAGACCAGCCTATTACTAATATAAGGAACTACATTAGACCAGCCTATTACTAATATAAGGAACTACATTAGACCAGCCTATTACTAATATAAGGAACTACATTAGACCAGCCTATTACTAATATAAGGAACTACATTAGACCAGCCTATTACTATATACTACATTAGACCAGCCTATATAAGGAACTACATTAGACCAGCCTATTACTAGCCTATATAAGGAACTACATTAGACCAGCCTATTACTAATATAAGGAACTACATTAGACCAGCCTATTACTATTACTAATATAAGGAACTACATTAGACCAGCCTATTACTAATATAAGGAACTACATTAGACCAGCCTATTACTATATATATAAGGAACTACATTAGACCAGCCTATTACTAATATAAGGAACTACATTAGACCAGCCTATTACTAATATAAGAACTACATTAGACCAGCCTATTACTAATATACATTAGACCAGCCTATTACTAATATAAGGAACTACATTAGACCAGCCTATTACAGGAACTACATTAGACCAGCCTATTACTAATATAAGGAACTACATTAGACCAGCCTATTACTAATATAAGGAACTACATTAGACCAGCCTATTACTAATATAAGGAACTACATTAGACCAGCCTATTACTAATATATAAGAACTACATTAGAAGCCTATTACTAATATAGACCAGCCTATTACTAATATAAGGAACTATTAGCCTATTACTATATAAGGAACTACATTAGACCAGCCTATTACTAATATAAGGAACTACATTAGACCAGCCTATTACTAATATAAGGAACTACATTAGACCAGCCTATTACTTATATAAGGAACTACATTAGACCAGCCTATTACTAATATAAGGAACTACATTAGACCAGCCTATTACTAATATAAGGAACTACATTAGACCAGCCTATTACTAATATAAGGAACTACATTAGACCAGCCTATTACTAATATAAGGAACTACATTAGACCAGCCTATTACTAATATAAGGAACTACATTAGACCAGCCTATTACTAATATAAGGAACTACATTAGACCAGCCTATTACTAATATAAGGAACTACATTAGACCAGCCTATTACTAATATAAGGAACTACATTAGACCAGCCTATTACTAATATAAGGAACTACATTAGACCAGCCTATTACTAATATAAGGAACTACATTAGAACTACCAGCTATTACTATATAAGGAACTAATATAAGGAACTACATTAGACCAGCCTATTACTAATATAAGGAACTACATTAGACCAGCCTATTACTAATATAAGGAACTACATTAGACCAGCCTATTAGACCAGCCTAATATAAGGAACTACATTAGACCAGCCTATTACTAATATAAGGAACTACATTAGACCAGCCTATTACTACATTAGACCAATATAAGGAACTACATTAGACCAGCCTATTACTAATATAAGGAACTACATTAGACCAGCCTATTACTTATAAGGAACTACATTAGACCAGCCTATTACTAATATAAGGAACTACATTAGACCAGCCTATTACTAATATAAGGAACTACATTAGACCAGCCTAATATAAGGAACTACATTACCAGCCTATATATATTAGACCAGAACTAAGGAACATTAGACCAGCCTATTACTAATATAAGGAACTACATTAGACCAGCCTATTACTAATATAAGGAACTACATTAGACCAGCCTATTACTAATATAAGGAACTACATTAGACCAGCCTATTACTAATATAAGGAACTACATTAGACCAGCCTATTACTAATATAAGGAACTACATTAGACCAGCCTATTACTAATATAAGGAACTACATTAGACCAGCCTATTACTAATATAAGGAACTACATTAGACCAGCCTATTACTAATATAAGGAACTACATTAGACCAGCCTATTACTTATATAAGGAACTACATTAGACCAGCCTATTACTAATATAAGGAACTACATTAGACCAGCCTATTACTAATATAAGGAACTACATTAGACCAGCCTATTACTAATATAAGGAACTACATTATATAAGGAACTACATTAGACCAGCCTATTACTAATATAAGGAACTACATTAGACCAGCCTATTACTAATATAAGGAACTACATTAGACCAGCTAATATAAGGAACTACATTAGACCAGCCTATTACTATATATAAGGAACTATTACATTAAGAACCAGCCTATTACTAATATAAGGAACTACATTAGACCAGCCTATTACTAGACCAGCCTATTACTAATATAAGGAACTACATTAGACCAGCCTATTAGGAACTACATTAGACCAGCCTATTACTTATATAAGGAACTACATTAGACCAGCCTATTACTAATATAAGGAACTACATTAGACCAGCCTATTACTAATATAAGGAACTACATTAGACCAGCCTATTACTAATATAAGGAACTACATTAGACCAGCCTATTACTAATATAAGGAACTACATTAGACCAGCCTATTACTAATATAAGGAACTACATTAGACCAGCCTATTACTAATATAAGGAACTACATTAGACCAGCCTATTACTAATATAAGGAACTACATTAGACCAGCCTATTAAGGAACTAATATAAGGAACTACATTAGACCAGCCTATAAGGAACTACATTAGACCAGCCTATTACTAATATAAGGAACTACATTAGACCAGCCTATTACTAATATAAGGAACTACATTAGACCACTAATATTAGACCAACTTATATAAGGAAACTAGCCATTACTAATATAAGGAACTACATTAGACCAGCCTATTACTAATATAAGGAACTACATTAGACCAGCCTATTACTAATATAAGGAACTACATTAGACCAGCCTATTAAGGAACTACATTAGACCAGCCTATTACTAATATAAGGAACTACATTAGACCAGCCTATTACTAATATAAGGAACTACATTAGACCAGCTAATATAAGGAACTACATTACTAGCCTTACTAATATAAGGAACTACATTAGACCAGCCTATTACTAATATAAGGAACTACATTAGACCAGCCTATTACTAATATAAGGAACTACATTAGACCAGCCTATTACTAATATAAGGAACTACATTAGACCAGCCTATTACTAATATAAGGAACTACATTAGACCAGCCTATTACTAATATAAGGAACTACATTAGACCAGCCTATTACTTATATAAGGAACTACATTAGACCACGCAATTAAATATAGTCGACTACTTTAGACCAGGACCCGTACGTAGAGGATAGGGTGTCAGTCTGAAACATGACTTGACAGAAGCAGCCTGAAGCACTTTCCAAATCCACTGAATTAAATATGACCTACCATTAGAAGCGGTTGGAAGTGAATTCACATTAAGATTGCAATCTCTTAGACACAAACAGGTTTTTATAATGTCCATATTATACACATGCAAACAGAAGATTAGAGTTCATGTTTACTTTTTGGATCTCAAGACACAATCAATGTGAAAATATCTCATTGGGGTGTATGTTATATTGAACCTAAACATCAAACAACAGTACATGTTGCTGTTATGGGTTTGTGTTTCTGCTCAACATGTTGCTGTTATGGGTTTGTGTTTCTGCTCAACATGTTGCTGTTATGGGTTTGTGTTTCTGCTCAACATGTTGCTGTTATGGGTTTGTGTTTCTGCTCAACATGTTGCTGTTATGGGTTTGTGTTTCTGCTCAACATGTTGCTGTTATGGGTTTGTGTTTCTGCTCAACATTTTGCTGTTATGGGTTTGTGTTTCTGCTCAACATGTTGCTGTTATGGTTTTGTGTTTCTGCTCAACATGTTGCTGGTATGGGTTTGTGTTTCTGCTCAACATGTTGCTGTTATGGGTTTGTGTTTCTGCTCAACATGTTGCTGTTATGGGTTTGTGTTTCTGCTCAACATGTTGCTGGTATGGGTTTGTGTTTCTGCTCAACATGTTGCTGTTATGGGTTTGTGTTTCTGCTCAACATTTTGCTGTTATGGGTTTGTGTTTCTGCTCAACATGTTACTGTTATGGGTTTGTGTTTCTGCTCAACATGTTGCTGTTATGGGTTTGTGTTTCTGCTCAACATGTTGCTGTTATGGGTTTGTGTTTCTGCTCAACATGTTACTGTTATGGGTTTGTGTTTCTGCTCAACATGTTACTGTTATGGGTTTGTGTTTCTGCTCAACATGTTCACTAACAACCTGTGTGATGTATTAAAGTTCAGTTAGTTTTAACACAAACCTCCACATCCACATCCACTCAAAACACAACCAAACTGATTGAGGCTGTGTGAATGTATATTTATGACTCATGGAAATAATATGAGTGCACTCTAAATGATGTCGTGAAGAGCTTCACTCATTACTGTGAGCTAACGTCTCCATATGCAGTAAATACATATGTAAAGGTGCATGCTCTCATCTACCCGTTTAAATGCAGGGAGAATACTTGAGGGTATTAGAAGTACTGACAGAAACTCCTGACACGTAGAACTGCGAACCCCATGACTTCATCTTTCCAGGCTTAAGAGGGAGTTTGATGAATTGGGTTTCTATGCCAGAGAATAGACGTGGAGAAGAGGACAGAACACACAGGCTTCAATAATAGATACAGATCATAGCGGTAAAACTACATTTGTTTTTTGTTTTTTAAACTCAGACAACAGAAGTTTTATCTAATTGGTCGTGTACCCATTTATGTTCCGAACGCGTTAAGTCCCTCAGCGAATCACAGGGTGCCAACGTCAGCATGCGTTAAGCCTCTCAGCTAATCACAAGGTGCCAACGTCAACATGCGTTAAGCCCCTCAGCGAATCACAAGGTGCCAACGTCAGCATGCGTTAAGCCTCTTAGCGAATCACATGGTGCCAACGTCAGCATCGTCCAAAGCATCGTAACTAATGGTCCTTGTCATCGCAAGCATCGCACTGTAGGATTTCTGTTTACGTGGTCCGTCCAGAAAAACATTCCCTCTTCCAGAGTCCTGTCTCGTAGCTTCATGGCCCAGCGATTGCCCACAGGCATTCTGGGGACATAACAGGACATCCAAACAAATTTCCAGGAATCCTTCCGTGGATTTGTCAGAACGTGTGTCTCAGTGTGTGTTCTCAGATTACATATCGAGCCCAGCATCCAGTGACTGGAAGTGACACAGCATCATGTAGCCAAACATGAAGGATTACCACACACGCCCACTCACACGCCCACTCACACACAAAACACACATGGTACCTCCAGGACTTAGGGCTCTGTTCTCACAAGGAATTAGTTAGCAACTTCTACAAGGAGACACAGTGAACACAGGCAGTCTGTATCTTCAATGGAACACTATTTCCAATAAAATACACTAGTTTTCACTGAAGCAGAGAATAAGGCTGTCATTAAAAAAGCCTCTTCAGAAAAAGACCCAAATTGTTCTGATTTTAGAACAATCTGTGCTCAGCCAATACAGATTTTTCGAGGTAAAGAGATGGAGGTCTCGGCTCGAAGAAAAGTAATTACACTCTGCCTTAATTATTCATAGACTTAACAAGATGCCAGAAACGTTCCTCCGAGATTTAAATTGACACAGTAGCTGCACATTTGTGACCATCTCCTGTTCCACCAGATTGAGATTCGAGATTGAGATCTGATGACTGTGAAGGCCATTTGATCTGATGACTGTGAAGGCCATTTGATCTGATGACTGTGAAGGCCATTTGATCTGATGACTGTGAAGGCCATTTGATCTGATGACTGTGAAGGCCATTTGATCTGATGACTGTGAAGGCCATTTGATCTGATGACTGTGAAGGCCATTTGATCTGATGACTGTGAAGGCCATTTGATCTGATGACAGTGAAGGCCATTTGATCTGATGACTGTGAAGGCCATTTGATCTGATGACTGTGAAGGACATTTGATCTGATGACTGTGAAGGACATTTGATCTGATGACTGTGAAGGCCATTTGATCTGATGACTGTGAAGGCCATTTGATCTGATGACTGTGAAGGCCATTTGATCTGATGACTGTGAAGGCCATTTGATCTGATGACTGTGAAGGCCATTTGATCTGATGACTGTGAAGGCCATTTGATCTGATGACAGTGAAGGCCATTTGATCTGATGACTGTGAAGGCCATTTGATCTGATGACAGTGAAGGCCATTTGATCTGATGACTGTGAAGGCCATTTGATCTGATGACAGTGAAGGCCATTTGATCTGATGACTGTGAAGGCCATTTGATCTGATGACTGTGAAGGCCATTTGATCTGATGACTGTGAAGGCCATTTGATCTGATGACTGTGAAGGCCATTTGATCTGATGATTGTGAAGGCCATTTGATCTGATGACTGTGAATCTGATGATTGAAAGGCCATTTGATCTGATGATTGAGAAGGCCATTTGATCTGATGACAGAAGGCCATTTGATCTGATGACTGTGAAGGCCATTTGATCTGATGACTGTGAAGGCCATTTGATCTGATGACTGTGAAGGCCATTTGATCTGATGACTGTGAAGGCCATTTGATCTGATGACTGTGAAGGCCATTTGATCTGATGACAGTGAAGGCCATTTGATCTGATGACTGTGAAGGCCATTTGATCTGATGACTGTGAAGGCCATTTGATCTGATGACTGTGAAGGCCATTTGATCTGATGACTGTGAAGGCCATTTGATCTGATGACTGTGAGGGCCATTTGATCTGATGACTGTGAAGGCCATTTGATCTGATGATTGTGAAGGCCATTTGATCTGATGACAGAAGGCCATTTGATCTGATGACTGTGAAGGCCATTTGATCTGATGACTGTGAAGGCCATTTGATCTGATGACTGTGAAGGCCATTTGATCTGATGACTGTGAAGGCCATTTCATCTGATGACTGTGAAGGCCATTTGATCTGATGACTGTGAAGGCCATTTGATCTGATGACTGTGAAGGCCATTTGATCTGATGACTGTGAAGGCCATTTGATCTGATGACTGTGAAGGCCATTTGATCTGATGACTGTGAAGGCCATTTGATCTGATGACTGTGAAGGCCATTTGATCTGATGACTGTGAAGGCCATTTGAGTACAGTGAACTCATAGTCATATTGAAGGAAACGGTTTGGGTTAGGGGGCAAATTGTAGCATCAGTCGCCTGTTCTGAACTGACAGGAGGGACGCCTGCTGCTGGAGCTCTTCTGCTGCTGGAGCTCTTCTGCTGCATGTTGTGTGTTTAGAGACGCTCTTCTGCATATCTTGGTTGTAACCAGTGGTCATTTGAGTTACTGTTGCCTTTCTATCAGCTCAAACCAGTCGGGCCATTCTCCTCTAACAAGGCATTTTCACTCAGAGAACCCTAGAAATGGTTGTGCAGGAAAATCCCAGTTGATCAGCACTTTCTGAAACATTCAAACAAGCCCGCCTGGCACAAACAACCAACAGCGGTCTAACAACGTCCTAACAGCGGCCTAACAGCGGCCTAACAGCGGCCTAACAGCGGCCTAACAGCGGTCTAACAGCGGTCTAACAACGGCCTAACAGCGGCCTAACAGCGGTCTAACAGCGGTCTAACAGCGGTCTAACAACGGCCTAACAGCGGTCTAACAGCGGTCTAACAGCGGTCTAACAGCGGTCTAACAACGGCCTAACAGCGCTCAGGTCAGTTAAATCCTCTTTTCCCTGTTCGATGAGTGCATGATCTAGTACAGCACAGCAGAGCGTTGCAAACTTTAATTACTTAACTGCCAAATGTTATATTAATATATGAGAATCAAATTCATCACCATGGTTACCAGGAAAAAATGAATTTAATGAAACCATGCAGCCAGAACGGAAAGGAATAAAGAAATGCAAGAAAGAAAAAATGTAGACAAGAAGTAGAAAACATAAAAACTAAACAAGAACTAAGGAGAGAGCGAGCATTTAAGCGGTTAAGTGTGCAGCAACCCGCTGTTTGTTTCTTGTTTTCTACTGGACTGAGATCTGTCCTTGTTGTCATGGTATTGTGACTAGGGTCACATTACCAGAGAGAGGGCCAAGATGAAACATCAGCCAACTGACACATCCTGTACACACAGAACGTGTCGGTTTAGAGATCAAATTTGACATCTGCTCATATCAACGATATGACACATGTAGTCCTTTCTCATCGGCCTGAAAGCTACATGGCAAATAGAAATGAAAATAATTTATTAGAGGAAAATTACATTATTTAAATATGAGGTTTCTACAGTATTCATTCTTAGTAGTGTAAATAATAACAACAATTCTAATAAATGTAATTCGTAAATAACTTTTCGACATCGTTAGACACACCCTATTGCCAGGCTGTGCAATTTCTTTCCCGTTCATGTAGGCCTAATATCATTTTGTTTCAGAGATGGTAGAGAAGGCAAGACACACCTCTCCCTCATCATTTCTGGTTCAATGGAAGTCAATGAACTAAGCACTCCGCTAACATCTGCTATCACTTTGAGTGGAGAGAAACCCTATTAAGCAGACAGGAACTGACCCTTTCTGTCACAAGTATCACTTCAAACCCATCATCTTTGACTGAGTGTAAGCTGGGGCAGGGAACAATGATTGGGCCAAGACATTAGTCATCATGTATGATGTCATGATCCCTGGATGTAGTGGGTATCCTGTTGCCATGGAGGCAATGGAACCACACACAGAGAGACAGAGCGAGACTAAGAGAGTGAGACAGAGACATAGAGATAGAGAGTGAGACAGAGAGACAGAGCGAGACTAGGAGAGTGAGACAGAGAGATAGAGATAGAGAGTGAGACAGAGAGACAGAGCGAGACTAGGAGAGTGAGACAGAGAAACAGAGCGAGACTAGGAGAGTGAGACAGAGACATAGAGATAGAGAGTGAGACAGAGAGACAGAGTGAGACTAGGAGAGTGAGACAGAGAGATAGAGATAGAGAGTGAGACAGAGAGACAGAGCGAGACTAGGAGAGTGAGACAGAGAGAGTGAGGGAGAGACATAGAGATAGAGAGAGTGAGACAGAGAGAAAGAGAGTGAGACAAAAAGAGTGAAAAATTAAGACAGAGAGGCAGTGAGAAACTAAGAGAGAGAGAGAGAGAGAGAGAGAGAGACAGAGAGAGTGAGAGAGAGAGCGAGACAAAGAAAGACCGAGAGAGTGAGACAGAGAGAAAGAGTGAAAGAGAGAGTGAGACAGACAGAGGGTGTGAGACAGAGAGAGTGAAAGAGAGAAAGTTAGACAGAAAACGAGAAAGAGAGCGACAGACAGAGAGTGCGAGACAGAGAGAGAGAGAGAGAAAGAGTGAAAAAGAGAGAGTGAGAGAGAGAGAGAGCGAGACAGAGCGAGACGTACACAGAGAGAGACAGAAGCATATGGCTGAGTTGGACGATGAGTCTGTTCTCTATTCCTACCTCAAGACATGGTCTTATGGGATGTTATAATCCGCTCTCAGGGGGTTAATGACGTTTCTCAAATGTATCATGAAAATGCATATTAAGTGAACCTTGGATGGTGTCCAGGAATGCACTGGAATATTTCAATAAAAAGGCATGTGGTATAAACACGGCATTGCCCTGCCCAGGAATTCACCTCTCTTATATTAATGAAAAACTAATGGTACAGTACATTGAAAAGACTCTCTATTTGATATATATTATTTCTAAAAGGAAATGCAAATCTTGCTTAAGTATTTACCCCCAATGCACTGCAATGACAGATTTAAGTCTGTTGGTATATACTAGCTTTCACACAGTGTCAGTGTCATTTCGGTTTACTGTTCTGGGCTGGTTTTCTCCTGTTCGTTCAGCCCATTTTTGTTGACAGCTATTTTCAAATAGTGCCACAGATTCTCAATAGGATTAAGGTTAAGACATTTGACCACTACAGGACACTCACCTTTCTGTTCATTGGTTGTGATATCGTTCAGCTCTAAAGGAAAGTTACTCCCAAGCTCTATTTTTTTAGCGGACTGAAACAGCATTGAAACAGCTCCATCTATTCTCCCTTCAAGAAGCTATATCTTGTTCTTATCCGTCTACAAAACCTTTCCCCCACATTGCAGGTGCGTCACTCTGAGAACCTTCAGGTGACACATTTCGAGCGATGGCAACCTTCAAGCCACCCCGCAGGACAGTTTGAGGCAGAGCTCTTCAGACGGTTGACTATACTTAGGTAATTGTACACAACGTAGCTTAACCAACACAACAAACAGTGTGAGGCTTCAACAGCAGATGGTGACCACACATGTGCTTACTTTAAAACTGAAACAACCGAGATCAGGTTTCAGTTGTTCTTAGTTTACAGTTGGATAAAGCCACTGTGATGATAGACCCTGCTGCCATGTGTTTAGTTGTTGCTTAACTCAAAACCTACTGGCTCCCTACGGAGAAAGCACATTGTGTAGCCCACTGTATTTTATAACCTGGAAGCCTAATACGATTTATAGCCTGGGAGCTTGTAGCTTGTAGAATATACCCTGGGCAGTCTATAGGCCTTTATGTACAACTTTTGATATGTTTCCTTTGGCAATACAGAACCGTATTGGCACATTGTGATCTTGAGAACAGTAGTCAGCGTGAAGGTTGCTGTTTGAGACCCTGGACCAATGCTGAGGAGATTTCTCAGATGATCAGATCTGTGTAGAAACTCTCCCTAGAGCTTATCTGAGATATCAGCTGTTTTACTGCTCCATCAGGCCCTGGTAATTGTCATTGTGCAGGAGTTTTATGGACCATTGTATAAAAAACACTCAAGGTCATGGAAACGAAAACCAAGCGAAATAAAATGCAAATTCTCAGAACAGATCATTAGCGAACATTTACATGTTTCTACAGTCTACATGTTAACCCTGGTACTAGGGCACTATCTCAAATGTTAACCCTGGTACTAGGGCACTATCTCAAATGTTAACCCTGGTACTAGGCCACTATCTCAAATGTTAACCCTGGTACTAGGGCACTAACTCAAATGTTAACCCTGGTACTAGGGCACTAACTCAAATGTTAACCCTGGTACTAGAGCACTAGCCACTAGGCCCTTAGTTCAAATTTTAACCCTGGTACTAGAGCACTAGCCCAAATGTTAAGTGGTACTAGGCAAATAGCCCAAATGTTGGCTATATCAGATGGATATTGGCTATTTCAGATGGATATTGGCTATTTCAGATGGATATTGGCTATTTCAGATGGATATTGGCTATTTCAGATGGATATTGGCTATATCAGATGGATATTGGCTATATCAGATGGATATTGGCTATTTCAGATGGATATTGGCTATTTCAGATGGATATTGGCTATATCAGATGGATATTGGCTATATCAGATGGATATTGGCTATATCAGATGGATATTGGCTATATCAGATGGATATTGGCTATATCAGATGGATATTGGCTATTTCAGATGGATATTGGCTATTTCAGATGGATATTGGCTATTTCAGATGGATATTGGCTATATCAGATGGATATTGGCTATATCAGATGGATATTGGCTATTTCAGATGGATATTGGCTATTTCAGATGGATATTGGCTATATCAGATGGATATTGGCTATTTCAGATGGATATTGGCTATATCAGATGGATATTGGCTATATCAGATGGATATTGGCTATATCAGATGGATATTGGCTATATCAGATGGATATTGGCTATATCAGATGGATATTGGCTATATCAGATGGATATTGGCTATATCAGATGGATATTGGCTATTTCAGATGGATATTGGCTATATCAGATGGATATTGGCTATTTCAGATGGATATTGGCTATATCAGATGGATATTGGCTATTTCAGATGGATATTGGCTATTTCAGATGGATATTGGCTATTTCAGATGGATATTGGCTATATCAGATGGAAATTGGCTATTTCAGATGGATATTGGCTATTTCAGATGGATATTGGCTATATCAGATGGATATTGGCTATATCAGATGGATATTGGCTATTTCAGATGGATATTGGCTATATCAGATGGATATTGGCTATATCAGATGGATATTGGCTATTTCAGATGGATATTGGCTATTTCAGATGGATATTGGCTATATCAGATGGATATTGGCTATATCAGATGGATATTGGCTATATCAGATGGATATTGGCTATTTCAGATGGATATTGGCTATTTCAGATGGATATTGGCTATTTCAGATGGATATTGGCTATTTCAGATGGATATTGGCTATATCAGATGGATATTGGCTATATCAGATGGATATTGGCTATTTCAGATAGATATTGGCTATTTCAGATGGATATTGGCTATTTCAGATGGATATTGGCTATATCAGATGGATATTGGCTATATCAGATGGATATTGGCTATATCAGATGGATATTGGCTATATCAGATGGATATTGGCTATATCAGATGGATATTGGCTATATCAGATGGATATTGGCTATTTCAGATGGATATTGGCTATTTCAGATGGATATTGGCTATTTCAGATGGATATTGGCTATATCAGATGGATATTGGCTATATCAGATGGATATTGGCTATTTCAGATGGATATTGGCTATTTCAGATGGATATTGGCTATATCAGATGGATATTGGCTATTTCAGATGGATATTGGCTATATCAGATGGATATTGGCTATATCAGATGGATATTGGCTATATCAGATGGATATTGGCTATATCAGATGGATATTGGCTATATCAGATGGATATTGGCTATATCAGATGGATATTGGCTATATCAGATGGATATTGGCTATTTCAGATGGATATTGGCTATTTCAGATGGATATTGGCTATATCAGATGGATATTGGCTATTTCAGATGGATATTGGCTATTTCAGATGGATATTGGCTATTTCAGATGGATATTGGCTATATCAGATGGAAATTGGCTATTTCAGATGGATATTGGCTATTTCAGATGGATATTGGCTATATCAGATGGATATTGGCTATATCAGATGGATATTGGCTATTTCAGATGGATATTGGCTATTTCAGATGGATATTGGCTATATCAGATGGATATTGGCTATATCAGATGGATATTGGCTATTTCAGATGGATATTGGCTATTTCAGATGGATATTGGCTATATCAGATGGATATTGGCTATATCAGATGGATATTGGCTATATCAGATGGATATTGGCTATTTCAGATGGATATTGGCTATATCAGATGGATATTGGCTATATCAGATGGATATTGGCTATTTCAGATGGATATTGGCTATTTCAGATGGATATTGGCTATTTCAGATGGATATTGGCTATATCAGATGGATATTGGCTATTTCAGATGGATATTGGCTATATCAGATGGATATTGGCTATATCAGATGGATATTGGCTATATCAGATGGATATTGGCTATATCAGATGGATATTGGCTATTTCAGATGGATATTGGCTATTTCAGATGGATATTGGCTATTTCAGATGGATATTGGCTATATCAGATGGATATTGGCTATATCAGATGGATATTGGCTATATCAGATGGATATTGGCTATTTCAGATGGATATTGGCTATATCAGATGGATTTTTAAGATAAATGTCCCTGCTAGGAAACTGAAACTTGGTCACATGTGAATCATCCAGCAAGACAATGACCTCTAGCAAAAAGATCCACTATAAAAGTGTATAATGACCACACATGTGTTTATATTTTACTGCCATGTCAATCTTCAGATTTGAATCTCATTAAAAACGGTGGTTTGAATGATAAAGGACTGTCCTAAAGCACTGACAGAAGGATTTCAAAGATTTGGAAATATTCCATCTAATTCAATGTTCTACAATGTATTTTCATAGGGGGCGGAAGGTTAACCCGGTCGTTCTGGGAAATGAGAAACACAGTTCAACTGATAAATTCCCGCAAATAACAATTTACTTGGAAAATAACTGTAAAACGAATTATTTCAAAAAGTACAAAAAGTCTCAGTTGATTTATTCTTGTCTAATAAAATTCAGGAAACATGTCAATAACTTCTGGTATCACAACTGTATGGCTCCCGGAATATAACATCACCCATAATTTGTGACAGTCATTTCCCGCCTAATCTCTGTAGCCCAGAGATGTCAATTAGTTTTTATTTAAAAAATAACGCCCTGGTCAGACAGAATGGTCTACCGCACATAGACATAAAAATACAGATCAACTGGGAAAACATAACGAAAGGCAGTCTGTACAGTCCTCGTACGGCCCAAGAACATGCGGCGGCGGACCTGAGGGTTGGAGGGATCATGCGTCTTACGGAAAGCCTCTTACGCGTTATTCGGGACAAGCACTCTGTACTACCGACCACCCGGAAACCGATGGAAGCGACGGGCTTGAAGATATTACAAAATCATGGCGAGCTGCGCTATAACCTGTTTGGAGCTCAGAGTTATTATTAAATGCACCATATCCACGCCCAATACAGGCAGGCATCATATGCTCATTGCTGAGTGATTGGATGCGGGTAAACAACAGCCACAGCTGTTCATCACAACACCGAATTAACATGCACCACACACTCCCCGGTAACATGCACCACACACTCCCCGGTAACGTGAACCACACACTCCCCGGTAACAGGCACCACACACTCCCCGGTAACAGGCACCACACACTCCCCGGTAACATGCACCACACACTCCCCGGTAACATGCACAACACACTCCCCGGTAACGTGAACCACACACTCCCCGGTAACAGGCACCACACACTCCCCGGTAACAGGCACCACACACTCCCCGGTAACATGCACCACACACTCCCCGGTAACGTGCACCACACACTCCCCGGCATCTCTGCACACCCACATCTAGCCGCTTCCCATCCGTGAGACAGAGCCCATCTCTCTTCTCCCATCCATCTATTATTATCCATAGCTCTGCTGTCCAGTTACTTACGATTAGTGGAATGGTCCTGTCATCTCGGTGAAGGTCCAGTCGTCCTCCGGCCCCGTGGCTCCTGCTGCCACCTGCTCGAGGATGTGAAGCGGAGGACGGGGATGATGCGTGCGGCTTATTGTCCTGCCACAGGTAGTAGAAGGTCCCCAGGATCCACGCGACGGTCAAAATAGCGATGGCGTTGGCCCGTATCCTGCGCATTGTGAGCCCATAAGGAGGGCTTCGTCCTCCGGAGATAAGCCCGAGTGGATAGTTTCCGTTCTAGGTTCAGTTAGTGACCAACATCAATAACCCGAGTCAGGAGAGGATGATAGGTGGGCGCCGCAGATGATGCTTCCCCCGTGATGGCGCACCGCAGCAAACAGCCTCTCTGGAGCCGTGATGGAGCGAGTGGTCCTCCGGTGTCTGTGATGGAGCGAGTGGTCCCCGGGTGTCTGCTGGGATATGCGCACTCACACAGACGTGCGGTCCTAGCGCAGTAGGGTTCCACTCGGAGGTGTCTTCACTTGGCTCAGAGGCTCAGCAGCACAATGTGTCCGGATGCATTACTCACAGCCGTTCTCATATTCGGTTTCCGTTAAAATAACATTATCCGTTTCGTTGACTAAATCAGCAAAAAGACAACCATGAATAAATACAGATGACTAGATGAGCTGTCTGATGTGGTTCTAATAGCCTAGTTAAACATGTTTTACTTAGCAGCCAAAGTCAACAGAATAATTTGGCAGGGCCAGACTAAACTGGATAGGGGTTCTTTAATATTGTGAGGGGAGTGAGACATACTCCCCATTCTTTGGGGGTCAATTTGTAAGGCTGAGTGACCTCTTGACTTCTGTGGCTGTCAGTGGATTACCCAGCCACCAGACATACACCCGCAAGCCAAGTCACGTCGGGACAGACACGGGAAACTAAGCAATAACATTGTCCCGAATGGCAGTTCATTCCCCCAATGGTCCCTGGTTCAAAGTAGTGCACTATTTAAGGAATCGGTCGCCAGTTGGGACACACAGATGGTCAGACGAGCGCCGCTGTTATGAAAAGGCCCAGGCGAGCTTAACAGAACAAACATTCCGGGGAACCGTAGAACCTTGTAATAAAAGCCTGCACCTATTGCAGGGAGTTTATAACATATTACTCTTTAAAAGTGCCCCAATTTGTATCCTATATCACACGGCCCTTTCCCTTTATGATGTATTATTAGTGTACATAGGTCCGTGTGCTGTAAGGTGAATAGGGAGCGATTTGTGCCATAGAGAGCAGATGATGTAATTTGGACTCCACCTAACAACAGTATAGAACTCTGTGTAATTCGGGACAGCTGCTTTACCAAGCTACCACACCATTAGAAACTCACATTGCCAAGAGTTGAAAACAAACCCAACATGTGCAACATGATCCAGAGGTGTTTGGGCGCACAGCGAGAAGTGGGAAAATATACGGGCACAATTCAAATCTGTCAGTCACAAATGGAACCATGACGCCTCTGTAGTACACTAGTTCTGGTTGGCCAACAGGGCTCTGGTAGTGCATTACAATGAGAAAAAAAAAACATTCTTGAAGTGTTTTTGCAGTACATTTGGAACATACACCTGGTTCACCAAAAATCACTCACGCCTAAGGTTGCCTGCTGTTACTGAATCATAAAAATATCTATAAAATAAATAATTGTATTTATATAACAAGTCTGGTAGAATATGTCAAACACACATAAAGTGATTTCCGCAACCCAGACTAACCTTAACCCCAGACTAACCTTAACCCAGACTTACGGCAACTCCCAGAGTCACAGTAATTCCACATTAGTGGGCATGTTAAGTGCCTATGATGCCTCTATAAAGTCCCAATGAAGTCCCTATGAAGCTTCGCCACTAGTAAGTCTCCTCAATGCTGGGTAATCGTATTCCATAAAACATCTAAGCCCTGCAGCTCAATGTCAGGTCCCGCCGCACACCATCTCGACCCGATTTAAGCAGACACCAGACCCAAAACAAAAGCCACCACCCGTCCCACCCTAACACAGAGCTCCAATCAGAGGAACCGTCCACATTTAAAGAGAATTGGTACGGGACCTGCCTTTCATACCAAGCCTTCACCAAACTCAACTGTCTCTGTTCATCTTAGTTATAGTGAGATTGTGTTCATCAATGCATGTGTACGAGTCACAGCTCATAATATTATTATCATAAAATATCTCATTATCATCGTTCAGCACCCATCATGTGTGTGTGTGTGTGTGACAGTATGTCACTGTTGAATATATGTTTCGCGTTCTGCTCATACATTTTCTGTAACTGGCAGCACTATCAGGCCTAATACAATTATGTGTGTGTGTGTTAATGCATCTAATGAATAAAACTAGTTCTGATTCTGGGAATGTATAAATTGACTTTGATAAAATACAGTTCTGTGAAAAATTAAAACACACTTTTCTCACACTCCCTCTCCCTACAAATTAGACATTCATGATCGTAATGCTTCCTCTCAGCTTAGCACCGCATTACTGCATAGTTACTCGTACATACGTGCAAGCCAATGATCATACTACATAAATGCATTCCAAATGGCACCATGTTTGCTATGTAGTGCACTGACTGTGGTTAAAAGAGGTGCAATACGTGAGGAAGAGGCTTCAATTGGGGAGTCAGACATACAGTAAGGAATCCAGGTAAGCAGACTCAATGGCATCAGAAATAAAACATGTGTTGTATTATTCAGCACACTCACTGACAGGGCCACTGCAATGGCTCATGCTGAGACTGTGGCTGTCAGAGTGTGTGCGAGGCAATCCTCGTTTGTGTGTGTGTGTGTGTGTGTGTGTGTGTAAAAGATCCAGGCAGAAAGCTTTTCTCTAATTCCCTGAGCAGTGAGAGTGGGTATGGGAACTGGAGACAGGGTGGATTAAATCCAGCCTGCACCGCATGGCAAAAATCAGGGCTGAAATGCTCTCAACTGTACAGGCCAGGGATACCTAACACAGTACAGGCCAGGGATACCTAACACAGTACAGGCCAGGGATACCTAACACAGTACAGGCCAGGGATACCTAACACAGTACAGGCCAGGGATACCGAACACAGTACAGGCCAGGACGACTTAACATAGTACAGGCCAGGGATACCTAACACAGTACAGGCCAGGACGACTTAACATAGTACAGGCCAGGGATACCTAACACAGTACAAGCCAGGGATACCTAACACAGTACGGGCCAGGGATACCTAACACTGTACCCAGGACTCCACACACTCCCCCAGGACTCCACCCACTCCTCCAGGACTCCACACACTCCCCAGGACTCCACACACTCCTCCAGGACCCCACACACTCCCCAGGACTCCACACACTCCTCCAGGACCCCACACACTCCTCCAGGACCCCACACACACTCCTCCAGGACCCCACACACTCCTCCAGGACCCCACACACTCCTCCAGGACCCCACACACTCCTCCAGGACTCCACACACACTCCTCCAGGACTCCACACACTCCTCCAGGACTCCACACACTCCTCCAGGACTCCACACACACTCCTCCAGGACTCCACACACTCCTCCAGGACTCCACACACTCCTCCAGGACTCCACACACTCTCCTCCAGGACTCCACACACACTCCTCCAGGACCCCACACACTCCTCCAGGACTCCACACACACTCCTCCAGGACTCCACACACTCTCCTCCAGGACTCCACACACTCCTCCAGGACTCCACACACACTCCTCCAGGACCCCACACTCCTCCAGGACTCCACACACTCCTCCAGGACTCCACACACTCCTCCAGGACTCCACACTCTCCTCCAGGACCCCACACTCTCCTCCAGGACCCCACACTCTCCTCCAGGACCCCACACTCTCCTCCAGGACCCCACACTCTCCTCCAGGACCCCACACTCTCCTCCAGGACCCCACACTCTCCTCCAGGACCCCACACTCTCCTCCAGGACCCCACACTCTCCTCCAGGACCCCACACTCTCCTCCAGGACCCCACACTCTCCTCCAGGACCCCACACTCTCCTCCAGGACCCCACACTCTACTCCAGGACCCCACACTCTCCTCCAGGACCCCACACTCTCCTCCAGGACCCCACACTCTCCTCCAGGACCCCACACTCTCCTCCAGGACCCCACACTCTCCTCCAGGACCCCACACTCTCCTCCAGGACCCCACACTCTCCTCCAGGACCCCACACTCTACTCCAGGACCCCACACTCTCCTCCAGGACCCCACACTCTCCTCCAGGACCCCACACTCTACTCCTGGTCATAACGTTGGTCCTTTCATTCACTGACAAAGACAGAAGATCAGTAGAGGAACACATGGAGCTTCTGGGTGAGTCAGTCTGGAGTCACACTCTCCTGCTGTTCACCTATGCCGACTACCTGGGAGACACAAGCATTGAGCAGCACATTGAGAGTGAAGGAAAGGCTTAGCAGTGGCTTGTAGAGAAATGTGGAAACAGGTACCATGTCTACAACAATAAGAACAGGGCTGACGTCACTCAGATCACTGAACTGCTGGAGATGATAGAGGAGACGGTGGCAGAAAACAGAGTAGGTCACTATAAAGTCGATCGAAGAGACGTCTCTCTATATTTACATGTAAAGAAGACAATCTACAACATTTTTGTGAAGGAGAAGGATGAGTGCCAAAGGAAGAAGCTCACCAAGGAAATGACAAGTAATCCCACCAACGTCCAGCATGTCGGACATTTTGGCGGGGACCCTCGGTTTAAAAGAAAACAAAGTGATCTATTGTAAAGCAAAAGCATACACCACACACATGAATAAAACGCCTCCAAAAACGTATGCAGATCATGTTTTCAACACAAATTGGAGGAAAAAGCTTGTCAATGCATTCTTTTTGTCAGCGACAAATTCTGGTTAATAACGATCCAAAAAATAAACAAGCATCAGAAGTGAGGTGAATTTCCTAAACTCACTGCTAGTGTGGTTTTTGTGCAATGTGATAACGCCACATAGAAGACGTAACTTTTACTAATCTAGCTAGTTGAATTTGTAATAAATGTGACGTTAATTTGTAATATAGCTTAGCCAATTATGTTAGCACAGCTGAAATCTAATCTGATGATTCAAAAAGCAATAAAACTGGCCTTCTTTTTATCAGTTACCTGGAGCATTTTGGGTTAAATTACATGCTCAAAATGAATGCCAGAAACAAATTACTTTCATTAGCAACTCGTCAGACTATTCTGTTATGTTTTTGATGAAAACAAAGACATTTCTAAGTGACCACAAACTTTTGAATGGCAGTGTACATAAAAAGTATTTTTTGATGGCCATGTGATTGATGCAAGTAGCCAGGACATTTTATTTTGCAGAAACACATTTACCACCCTGTTTGTAAATTGTCATATCTAGACATCCCACCCATTTGCACCATGAATTAACTTTTAAAAAAATCCACTGTATAAGAAATAAAAGTCACTCTTTTCTTTGAAAAGCTTGTGCCATCCCTTAGTTTAATAAAAACATAATGTCATCTGCAATGTGTGCAAACATGTTTATTATCATTTCAAGCAACAGACATACCTGTTGATTAGCTCTGCAGAATACGAAATAACATTTCATAATCTCACGCAGTATTTACATAATAGTACCAATGGTTTTTACTTCAGTCAGAAAGATGTTGCAACAGTCAGTAGCTAGCCCCTGAACTTCAGAACAGTTTCAGCTGAAAGTAAAGCCAGGTGCTCAATTAACCTCAATTAACAACAATTGCCTAGGCTAAGACTGCCTTTAGCAACATCTTTTCAATTTTAGTCTTGGCTTCGAGGGGAGCTAGGTGCAGATCTCCATTACCAACTGTCAAGGCTAATACAGTAGCTACATACAAATGTTCATTAACATCAGTGTAGGTGGAGAGGCTAGCTATAGCTGTAGACTTATTTACAAACAGGTGGACCGTTGGCTGATGCTGCAGTTATTTGATTACAACGTTGCTAGAATCTGTGATCCAAAACATATTCCTTGTTCAGTGCATTACCTACTATGTATCATGGGCCTTGGTCTAAAGTAGTATGTAATATAAAGATAGGGTGCTATAGAACCTGGTCAAAAGTAGTGCACTACATTGGTAATAGGAAGCTATGGGCCTTAGTGAAAAATAGTGCACTAGAGAGAAGTGTGCCAATCTAATTTTAGATTCTCACCTGCATCTTCCTCAGGTCCTTACAAATTAGAATAAATAAAGACGTAACTGCAGAGAAACCTTTTAAAGTGCCATACCTCTGTTATTAAACAATAGGCAGAGTTGACCTTATCATCTCCCTGGTGTTTCCAACATGAAGGAATATGAATAATTAAAAAAGAGATTAATTTTGATACTTTCAAAACGAGCTCACACAAGTATTTCCCAAATGGGTTATATGGAGGCAGCAAAACTACAAGATGAGCAAAATAAAATATAGTCGTTGGTAAACATAGTCGTTACAAGGCCTGTGGACTCTGGTTATTAAAACATGCCGACTGAAAACAAGACGTAAAGCAACATGTTGCCATTTAGTACATACTTAAGTCACAGAAGGCATCAGGCAAATAAAGTTTGGCCAACATATGTTTATAAGAGAGGAGGAAGGCGGAGGGAAAACAAATTAAGTGAGACGTGGAGGAGAGAGAAATAAGCAACCGCAGTGTTTGTTAGTCGGAAGAATCAGACCAACTGTTCTCTCATTTAGCCAACATTTTACCTATAACAATAAGGACAGAAGCACACTTATTGTGAAGTGCGTCTTCGCATGTCGCCAAGCCAATGCTAATAGCTCCTCTCGGTGTGAGCAGTCTGTGGTTACATTAGTGACACATGCTTAAATGTCATCAACTTTTAACTCCTGCTTCTCACATAATAGGTCACGCCTCTTCCCCAACTATCCACTTTCAGCTGCAACCTCAAGCAAACAGGGAGAGATGGTTAGAAAAATCTAGAGTGGGGAAAAAATAGTGTCCCAGAGATGAGGCAGTCTTCTGATCTCCAATAGACCGTCTGCAATGGAGTGTTTCAGTAAGAAAAAAGAACACTTCCTGACTTCGTCCAGGAAGTCTGAGTACACAGTGAATATCCTGTTAAGTCTCCCAGAATGCTTTGCATCCAACCGGGTGAGGGACAGAGATGTCACTGCTCCGTCGGACACACTCCTCGGTCCTTGCAGCAGAAGTAATGAACTACAACCCCATTGGGGTACCGGGCAAAGGCGCTGGAGAGAGAGAGAGAGAAGAGAGAGAAACAGAGAGTATCAAACAGAGAGAGACACAGACATTTCAGTATTAGACAGAGACAGACATTTCAGTATTAGACAGAGAGACAGACATTTCAGTATTAGACAGAAAGAGACAAACAGATAGACAGACATGTGTTTCAGTATTAAACAGATACAGACAGACAGGTGTAAAGCATCTACACTTTAATAGTAGTAAATAATGTTACAGAATTTCCTGATTCCTACAACAACAACAGCTGTATTACCTGTTTCCAATCTTCTTCTTACAGACCCTACAGGTTTTTTCCTCAGTGATGATACACTTGACTTGCTGATGAAAGATTCGCTCTTCCTGGACCTGAACACACACACCACACACACATTTTGAAAAAAAAAAAAAAATGCAGCAGGGGTAAAAATAGAGAGAGACTGCAACAAACAGTGGTGATATTTTGTTACACAAAAATTCCAAAAAACGTTTCAAGAAAATGTAAGGAGCTTTGGCCAAAAGCTAGAATTTGTGGACACAAGTGTTGAATTAGAAATATTCAACAGATAGCGTAGCAAGCAACTGCTAACTAGAATTAGCAACATGCCCACCCCACCACCAGTTCTCCTACCCGTAGGAACTCGGCCTGCAGTAGACTCTTGAGGACCTGGTCAAATCGTTTTCTCTGTGCCGTCTCTTCCAGGACACTCTCCAGAAACACGCGGATCTCTCTGATCTGAGTGTTGGCTGGCAGTAGGTTGATGGCCTGGTAGAGAGAAGACAGAGACAGAGATAAAGACAATACAACGATGGCCAGATTCAATATACTAATAATGCAGTTAATGATCAATAACTATATTAATCCATATGAATGGTTAATCTAGACCTGGAACCTATAAATCCAGATGAATGGTTAATCTAGACCTGGAACCTATTAATCCAGATGAACGGTTAATCTAGACCTGCAACCTATTAACCCAGATGAATGGTTAATCTAGACCTGGAACCTATTAATCCAGATGAATGGTTAATCTAGACCTGGAACCTATTAATCCAGATGAACGGTTAATCTAGACCTGGAACCTATTAATCCAGATGAACAGTTAATCTAGACCTGGAACCTATTAATCCAGATGAACGGTTAATCTAGACCTGGAACATATGCAAACAGCAAGTTTTAATGAGAGATTACAAATAGCCTTCTCTCACCTTGGTGGTGTTCAGCTTGCTGTGGTGCAACTCCAGGACCTGCAGAGCTGCATTTAGATTGGCTTGTGGTTCGGACAGCTCCATTTTGATTGGTCCAAGGCAGTGGACGTCAGGAGGGGACAGATACATGCGCAGTAGAGACAGGTACACCTGTGTAATGGTAACACAGGAATTCAGACAGGTACACCTGTGTAATGGTAACACTGGAATTCAGAGAGGTACACCCGTGTCATGGTAACACTGGAATTCAGACAGGTACACCTGTGTAATGGTAACACTGGAATTCAGACAGGTACACCCGTGTCATGGTAACACTGGAATTCAGACAGGTACACCTGTGTAATGGTAACACTGGAATTCAGACAGGTACACCTGTGTAATGGTAACACTGGAATTCAGACAGGTACACCTGTGTAATGGTAACACTGGAATTCAGACAGGTACACCTGTGTAATGGTAACACTGGAATTCAGACAGGTACACCCGTGTAATGGTAACACTGGAATTCAGACAGGTACACCTGTGTAATGGTAACACTGGAATTCAGAGAGGTACACCCGTGTCATGGTAACACTGGAATTCAGACAGGTACACCTGTGTAATGGTAACACTGGAATTCAGAGAGGTACACCCGTGTCATGGTAACACTGGAATTCAGACAGGTACACCTGTGTAATGGTAACACTGGAATTCAGACAGGTACACCTGTGTAATGGTAACACAGGAATTCAGACAAGTACACCTGTGTAATGGTAACACTGGAATTCAGACAGGTACACCTGTGTAATGGTAACACAGGAATTCAGACAGGTACACCCGTGTCATGGTAACACTGGAATTCAGACAAGTACACCTGTGTAATGGTAACACTGGAATTCAGACAAGTACACCTGTGTAATGGTAACACAGGAATTCAGACAAGTACACCTGTGTAATGGTAACACTGGAATTCAGACAGGTACACCTGTGTAATGGTAACACAGGAATTCAGACAGGTACACCTGTGTAATGGTAACACTGGAATTCAGAGAGGTACACCTGTGTAATGGTAACACAGGAATTCAGACAGGTACACCTGTGTAATGGTAACACAGGAATTCAGACAAGTACACCTGTGTAATGGTAACACTGGAATTCAGACAGGTACACCTGTGTCATGGTAACACAGGAATTCAGACAGGTACACCCGTGTCATGGTAACACTGGAATTCAGACAGGTACACCTGTGTAATGGTAACACTGGAATTCAGACAGGTACACCCGTGTCATGGTAACACTGGAATTCAGACAGGTACACCTGTGTAATGGTAACACTGGAATTCAGACAGGTACACCTGTGTAATGGTAACACTGGAATTCAGACAGGTACACCTGTGTAATGGTAACACTGGAATTCAGACAGGTACACCTGTGTCATGGTAACACTGGAATTCAGACAGGTACACCTGTGTAATGGTAACACTGGAATTCAGACAGGTACACCTGTGTAATGGTAACACTGGAATTCAGACAGGTACACCTGTGCAACTATAAACTCATTGGAACAACACACCTGGAAGACTATAAAAAAAAACAGAAATGCCCAATAAAGCCCAGTGCCTTGTGGAATTTTATATTGCTTAATGGGTGTAAATATTACCGACAAGTCAGAAGTACTCACATCTCTGTTTCCTTCTGTCTCTTTGTCGTAATGCGTATGGCAATACCTGAGAAGAGAAAGCAAACCAGAATCACGTTTCAGATCAAGTGACCGTTCTTCAAGTAATTTCCTGTTTAGTAAAATAATTCCTTTAATCAGGTGTTTCATATCTGCACGTTGTTTCCAGCAGATTAAGAGAGTTGGACCTGTACCTGGACAACAACATGGATAGTAAAGAGAGAATCAAACAAGATATCCACATCGGTTCCAAAAATTGGTGTCACTTAGAAACGTCCTTGTTTTCGATTAAAAGCGTTGAGAATTTGTTGAGAATCGAAAAAGATTTCACCCCATGCTTCCTGAAGCACCTCCCAGGACTGATTTATTATTTGGGAACCAAATCCAGTCAGATGGGTCAGTGGCGGAGAAAAATCAGCCCTGTCAAATTCCAGGGGATGCTGGGAAACCCACGCTCTCCTTGGGACAAGCGATTCTAGTGAGCACAGTCTCATAAGTTTGACGAAAGCCTGAATCACAGACACGCCACGCCACCGCCACGCCCCCGACATGCCACCGACACGCCACCGACACATCCAAATAAGAACGTTGGCTGGGGCTAACTAGAACATCTAAATTGACTGAATTAATTAATCCTGTTTCCTCCCCCTTAATCAACACTCACTCTGTCGTCAAGCCTGCATGCAGAAAAATCATTAAATGTGAATGTGACCGTAATGGTTCTCTGAAAATAGAAAAAGTTGTCAAGGCAACCGGCGAAAATGCAACTACCACATTAAGGTCTTTCCTCCTGTCAGCTGATGTGACAACTAACAAGACAGAGTAAAATGGGCTAAGCAACAGCGAAGTGCTCCATTAATTAGATTAGATCAACTTTATTGTCATTAATAGAAAGTAATTTAGGCATGACACAGTCGACAGCTTCGAGTCTAACCCCTCAGGCCACACTTTGATTATCCTCACTGTTTGTTTCACACGCTTGAAGATGGGTAGATATTGGTAAAATTAGCAGTGGTCAGACTGACCCAGGTGGGGGGTGGCTTTGTAAGCCTCCGGAATGTTAGTGTACACATGGTCAAGTGTATTGTCTCCTCTTGTCGGTCAGGAGACATTGAAGGATTTTGGAAAAGTCTGGTGGAATGTAGGCTGGAATGTAGGCTGAGGTAACAACGAGAACTCTCTAGGCAAGTATAAAGGTCTGCAGCTAATCATGAGATATTCCAGATTGGCAAAGCAGTGACTCCCGGTGAGGTTAGTGTTGGTACACCACCCATCATTCATGTAGATACACAGTCCTGATGAGGTTAGTGTTGGTACACCACCCATCATTCATGTAGATACACAGTCCTGATGAGGTTAGTGTTGGTACACCACCCATCATATAGATACACAGTCCTGATGAGGTTAGTGTTGGTACACCACCCATCATTCATATAGATACACAGTCCTGATGAGGTTAGTGTTGGTACACCACCCATCATTCATGTAGATACACAGTCCTGATGAGGTTAGTGTTGGTACACCACCCATCATTCATATAGATACACAGTCCTGATGAGGTTAGTGTTGGTACACCACCCATCATTCATATAGATACACAGTCCTGATGAGGTTATTGTTGGTACACCACCCATCATTCATGTAGATACACAGTCCTGATGAGGTTAGTGTTGGTACACCACCCATCATTCATATAGATACACAGTCCTGATGAGGTTAGTGTTGGTACACCACCCATCATTCATGTAGATACACAGTCCTGATGAGGTTAGTGTTGGTACACCACCCATCATTCATATAGATACACAGTCCTGATGAGGTTAGTGTTGGTACACCACCCATCATTCATATAGATACACAGTCCTGATGAGGTTAGTGTTGGTACACCACCCATCATTCACATAGATACACAGTCCTGATGAGGTTAGTGTTGGTACACCACCCATCATTCATATAGATACACAGTCCTGATGAGGTTAGTGTTGGTACACCACCCATCATTCATATAGATACACAGTCCTGATGAGGTTAGTGTTGGTACACCACCCATCATTCATATAGATACACAGTCCTGATGAGGTTAGTGTTGGTACACCACCCATCATTCATATAGATACACAGTCCACCACTCCTGATGAGGTTAGTGTTGGTTCTCTGGAGGAATCAAAAGCTGATCGAAAGCAGTGTCGACCTTAAAGGTAAAACTCTTGGCAGTGCCAAGTTAGTAGACTTAAAACAATTAAATAAATGACCACAAATGTAGCTACATTTGGAAAGGCAGGGCATCGCGTGTGCACACGCCCCAATCTTTCTTGTCAGATGGGCCTAGAAAGTCCAAAATGGAAAGGTTGAGGCCTTAAATAACCTTCCCGATCTAACTTCGTCAGAAGTGGTACTGGTTCTGGATACCAGGCATTATGCAAAACATCTCCCATGTTGTTGCAACACGCAGCGATTTAATAAAAAAACAACCCACATTTGAAATAGAGCAAAAGATGGCCGACAGAGGGCTTTAAGGTGATGAGGTTTCTTTGTGTGTGTGAGTCCGTTGCTAGGGGTTACTACTCACTCCTCTGCCATCCGTGTGTCCTTCAGGACGTGTACGTAGATGAACAGGGCCTGTTCATGTTTCCCCATCCGACCCAGCAGCAACGCCCGCTCCTCCAAAAGACCTGAGACAGTGAACCACAGGTTGTAGTGGAAAACTCCGACCTAAGGGGGGGCTAGCACAGATTTATGGAGTTGTCTGGAACCATTATTATTAAGAGAAATAATATATATATATTTATAATTGGTATTTATTCTCTATGGCTGTGTCCTCACCATCGAAGGGGAAGTCGCTAATGAGTTGCCCCGGTTCATAACTTGTGGAAACCTCCAGGAAACACAGTAGTTTGTTCCGGAACTCCCCCAGGTCCCCCTCTTCCTTCCCAGCAGCCACTGCAGGAACCCCTGGAGAGAGACAGACCACACATATATGGTAGTCTGAGCGGCGGTGGTGGTAGTCTGAGCGGCGGTGGTGGTAGTCTGAGCGGCGGTGGTGGTAGTCTGAGCGGCGGTGGTGGCAGTCTGAGCGGCGGTGGTGGTAGTCTGAGCGGCGGTGGTGGTAGTCTGAGCGGCGGTGGTGGTAGTCTGAGCGGCGGTGGTGGTAGTCTGAGCGGCGGCGGTGGCAGTCTGAGCGGCGGTGGTGGTAGTCTGAGCGGCGGTGGTGGTAGTCTGAGCGGCGGCGGTGGTAGTCTGAGCGGCGGCGGTGGCAGTCTGAGCGGCGGTGGTGGTAGTCTGAGCGGCGGTGGTGGTAGTCTGAGCGGCGGTGGTGGTAGTCTGAGCGGTGGTGGTGGTCTGAGCGGTGTTAATCTGATTGGTAATAGTATAAATAATAGTAGAAATAACAGTAGTTACCGTCAGGAAGTGAGTTGAGGTACTGCTTCATGAGGCCCTGGACTCTCTCCAGGTACAGCTGGATGAGGACGTTGTGGAACTCCGGGCCCGTCTCATCCCAGATATGGATGATGTGCTCCAGGTAGGGGACAGCGAGCTCCTTAAAGCCCTCCTTCAGGAAGTTCAACACCTTGTCCCGGGGGAGGGTCTCCACCTCTGTCAGGTCCTCAGTGAAGATCTAAACACATGTGAAAACTGAGCTCATTACATCAGTCAATAACCCAACATGATCCATATCACTTATTGATCAGTTATTGATCCTCTGGGTTATTGAAACATGAGCCTCGCACCATCAGGTGGGGGGGCACACGCCTTACAAAACCACTCTCACCTTCAGTCCATCTTCAGGGCACATCTTCAGCACCCAGGGAGAGAACTCAAATACGATGCCCAGATTCTCCAACCCTGGTGACAGAATGTGGTATCACTAAAGGCAGCACTAGAGAGTGTGTGTGCGTGTGTGTGTGGGGGGTTGGCACTTGGTCGTGTTTACAGTGTGGAAGGTAGTGGTGGACTCACCCAGTCTCTGGAGGTACTGCACAGTCCGCTCGTGGCCCTTCAGAGGAGAGTTAGCTTTGGTGGACTGGTCCAACAGAACCTGCAGAGCTGGAGGGACAACAGGGTCAGGAAGAGGTGTAGAGCACCAACAAAGAGTGATATAGAAGAGAACGAAGGAAATAGAGGCTTGTGCTGTTTTACAACTGGTCTGATTGTAAAGAATAAACATGAAGGATGAAAGAGAGGAGACGTGGAACAGAAAGAGAGGAGACGTGGAGCAGAAAGAGAGGAGACGTGGAGCAGAAAGAGAGGAGACGTGGAGCAGAAAGAGAGGAGACGTGGAACAGAAAGAGAGGAGACGTGGAGCAGAAAGAGAGGAGACGTGGAGCAGAAAGAGAGGAGACGTGGAGCAGAAAGAGAGGAGACGTGGAGCAGAAAGAGAGGAGACGGAGAACAGAAAGAGAGGAGACGTGGAGCAGAAAGAGAGGAGACGTGGAGAAGAAAGAGAGGAGACGTGGAACAGAAAGAGGAGACGTGGAGCAGAAAGAGAGGAGACGTGGAACAGAAAGAGAGGAGACGTGGAACAGAAAGAGAGGAGACGTGGAGCAGAAAGAGAGGAGACGTGGAGCAGAAAGAGGAGACGTGGAGCAGAAAGAGAGGAGACGTGGAACAGAAAGAGAGGAGACGTGGAACAGAAAGAGAGGAGACGTGGAAGAGAAAGAGAGGAGACGTGGAGCAGAAAGAGAGGAGACGTGGAACAGAAAGAGAGGAGACGTGGAGCAGAAAGAGAGGAGACGTGGAACAGAAAGAGAGGAGACGTGGAGCAGAGAGAGGAGACGAATGAGATGAAGAAACAAATGAAATGAGTGTAAGAGAGGTCAGAGAAATATAAGCAGCATTACATCACTAGAACAGCTTGTGGCTGACTGGTTTAAAACACTCTGACCCAGAACGACCACAACTATTAAAAAGGTTCACAGATGACAGATCCAATCTTGGGCTGCGCCGGCCCCAAGACCAATCCCAGAACAATAACCCGTTCTTCCTCAAAGTCACCTTCACCTATATGCTGCAGCTATGGGTCAGAACAAATTCCTTGTATGTGTAAATAAACTTGGCATTAACCTGATTCTGAACTTTGTACACTGAGTTTTGAGGGAAAGGCTTTTCTTAGCAGTACCTGGGTGGTGAGATGCCGAGTCCACTTCCTGATCCAATGGTTGTCACCAGGACATCCAAACATGGATATAATTTTATACCCTTTCCCATATCTGTGTATTTATATGACTTTCTCAGACCTCGGCAGAATTCTTTATGGTCATAATTTACCTTCAGCTTCACAGCCAGACCAACGACCTTCAACAGTGGGGTTTTTGTTAAGAAATACAATAGTACCTTAAACAGTTCACATGTGGAGGCCAATGGTAAGGTAACTGTTTCTTTCTGGTTTATCTGGTTGCTTTCACAACACAGGAATTGAATACTTCCTCAAATAACATTTTTCCCAACAAAAAAACATATCAGCAAGCAATATATTCACAAAAAAGATTCTTGTACTTCAATTAGAGGTCTGCTACCCAACCCGAGCCCGACGGGTCCTGAAAAATGTTCGGGTTTTGGGTCGGGTTCGGGTTAATGTTTAATAACAGCCTCGGGTTCGGGTCGGGTTCGGAAGTAAGAAAAACTAAAAAGGCTATATATAGTTTGCGTGCCGTCATAGTGTGCTTTGCCTGCTTGCTGTGTGTTGTTGTGGTGACCGGCACATGAGACGAGACAGAGAAAGTACATGCGTGCGCAGATGTGCAATGTGCACTGCATACCATAGGCTACACACAGACACAGGCTCTCTCTCTCGCTCAAAAAAATACAAATAAAATAATATATATATTATTTATTTTATCATTATAGCATTTATATCACAAAAATGTTTTGCGCATGTGTTACCGCTCTCGCGCGCTATTTCAGTCACAACACAGGTTATTTGTTTACCGTTTCAAGCAATCATTATATAGAACATATTGCTTTCTGGTGAAGGCCTTTCTCCACCCACCACCACATTACCTTTCTGATGAAGGCCCTTCTTCTCGTAGAGGATGATGAGTTCGCTGTATTTATGGGCTTTCTTCAGGACGTACTCGCTCTCTTCAATGTGACAATGGTTATTCTCCAGACGCAACAGAGGAGACACCAGGGCCACATTAGTCTGGAGAGAGTGGAGGGGCCAAGTCAGGACAGGCCCTGGTGTTAAAAGTAGTGCACCATACAGGAAACAGAGTGGCAGTGCTGAGGTACGTACGTGCAGGTAGCATTTGAGCAGAGTGGTGTCAATGATCTGCAGCAGTTTCTTTCTGCTCTTGATGGTGGGTGTCCCTTCCATGAGGGGGGAGGGGGTGGAGGGGTCTGAGTCATTCAGCTGCTTGACCAGGTGACTGCGTTTCTGAAACACGATGCAGATTATTAAACCCTGGTCATGAACACACACACACACACACACACACACACACACACACACACACACACACACAGAGAGAGACAAGGCTGGCAGACATGTCTACGCCAAACACATCAACCCTACCTGGCACACACATCAACCCCCCAACACATCCACCCCCCAACACATCCACCCCCCAACACATCCAATCTTCACACACACACACACACACACACACACACACACACACACACACACACACACACACACACACACACACACACACACACACACACACACACACACAGAGACAAGACTGGCACACATGTCTACGCTAAACACATCAACCCTACCTGGCACACACATCAACCCTACCTGGCACACACATCAACCCCCTCCAACACATCCAATCTTCCCACACACACACACACACCCTACCAAACACACCCACCCACACCAACCTGTGTCAGGTAGTCTATTAGAGCCAGATGAGCCTTCTCCAGTTCTGCTCCAGACAGGACAGGCAGGGGGTTGGGATAGTGCAGCTGCTTGCGGTAGTCAGAGGGCAGCAGGTCTGGGTACAGCCCTATCACATGTGTCGGATCTGGGGGGGCATGGTTAGAGTGCAGCTGAGTTAACTCTATTAAATAGAGAATAGGGTGACTAATGTGGGGGCTAAAGAAGTGTATTATATAGGGAACTTTGGGCTAAAGTAATGTACTATATATGGAATAGGGTGTTAGAGGCTGTGGCATAAACAAGTGTACTATATAGGGAATAGTTATCCAGACACACCATATAATGAAGTCTGCTTCAAATACAATTAGTTACTGACGACTGTGACCTAGCAGTTAGAGCACATGACCATTAACCCAAAGGTTGCTAGATTGAATCCCAGAGCTCGCTAAGAAACTAGGTTCCGAACATGGCAACCCCAAACACTACTCCACTTGAGGTTTTGATGTTTTTGTCAATTGATGACTATGTGAATGTAATATTTATGTTGTTAATGCATACATCAACGCTTCTTGGCTTAAGACTAAACTTTCACATTGACAGAGATTTAAAACCTTATTTGGTTAAATTCCAAAATGGTTTTGTTAAAAAAGCCAAAACTGCACTGATAAAAACGCCAAAACGGTAAAGGGATAAAGAGCAAAATATTACCGGTGCCGAGCTTGGCGAAGACTTGCATAGAGTCATCAAACCTCTTCTGACAGTAAAGATTAAACGCGTAGAGATTCTGGATGTGGTTAATCTGTTGTCTTTTATCTCCCTCTGCATCATCTTTCATCTTCTGGGGGGAGAGAGGATAAGAGGAGACCGTGATGAGGAGGGAGAGGAGACAGTGATGATGAGAGGAGACAGTGATGAGGAGGGAGAGGAGACAGTGATGAGGAGGGGGAGGAGACAGTGATGATGAGAGGAGAGGAGACAGTGATGAGGAGGGAGAGGAGACAGTGATGAGGAGGGAGAGGAGACAGTGATGAAGAGGGAGAGGAGACAGTGATGAGGAGGGGGAGGAGACATTGATGAGGAGGGAGAGGAGACAGTGATGAGGAGGGAGAGGAGACAGTGATGAGGAGGGCGAGGAGACAGTGATGAGGAGGGCGAGGAGACAGTGATGAGGAGGGAGAGGAGACAGTGATGAGGAGGGGGAGGAGACAGTGATGAGGAGGGGGAGGAGACAGTGATGAGGAGGGGGAGGAGACAGTGATGAGGAGGGAGAGGAGACAGTGATGAGGAGGGAGAGGAGACAGTGATGAGGAGGGAGAGGAGACAGTGATGAGGAGGGAGAGGAGACAGTGATGAGGAGGGAGAGGAGACAGTGATGAGGAGGGAGAGGAGAGTGATGAGGAGGGGAGAGGAGACAGTGATGAGGAGGGGGAGGAGACAGTGATGAGGAGGGGGAGGAGACAGTGATGAGGAGGGAGAGGAGACAGTGATGAGGAGGGAGAGGAGACAGTGATGAGGATGAGGGGAGAGGAGACAGTGATGAGGAGACAGTGATGAGGAGGGAGGAGACAGTGATGAGGAGGGAGAGGAGACAGTGATGAGGAGGGAGAGGAGACAGTGATGAGGAGGGAGAGGAGACAGTGATGAGGAGGGAGAGGAGACAGTGATGAGGAGGGGAGGGAGAGGAGACAGTGATGAGGAGGGAGAGGAGACAGTGATGAGGAGGAGGGAGAGGAGACAGTGATGAGGAGGGAGAGGAGACAGTGATGAGGAGGGAGAGGAGACAGTGATGAGGAGGGAGAGGAGACAGTGATGAGGAGGGAGAGGAGACAGTGATGAGGAGGGAGAGGAGACAGTGATGAGGAGGGAGAGGAGACAGTGATGAGGAGGGAGAGGAGACAGTGATGAGGAGGGAGAGGAGACAGTGATGAGGAGGGAGAGGAGACAGTGATGAGGAGGGAGAGGAGACAGTGATGAGGAGGGGGAGGAGACAGTGATGAGGAGGGAGAGGAGACAGTGATGAGGAGGGAGAGGAGACAGTGATGAGGAGGGGGAGGAGACAGTGATGAGGAGGGAGAGGAGACAGTGATGAGGAGGGAGAGGAGACAGTGATGAGGAGGGAGAGGAGACAGTGATGAGGAGGGAGAGGAGACAGTGATGAGGAGGGCGAGGAGACAGTGATGAGGAGGGCGAGGAGACAGTGATGAGGAGGGCGAGGGACAGTGATGAGGAGGGCGAGGAGACAGTGATGAGGAGGGGAGAGGAGACAGTGATGAGGAGGGGAGAGGAGACAGTGATGAGGGGGGGGAGACAGTGATGAGGAGGGGGAGGAGACAGTGATGAGGAGGGGGAGGAGACAGTGATGAGGGGGAGGAGACAGTGATGAGGAGGGGGAGGAGACAGTGATGAGGAGGGGGAGGAGACAGTGATGAGGAGGGGGAGGAGACAGTGATGAGGAGGGGGAGGAGACAGTGATGAGGAGGGTGAGGAGACAGTGATGAGGAGACAGTGATGAGGAGGGAGAGGAGACAGTGATGAGGAGGGGGAGGAGACAGTGATGAGGAGGGTGAGGAGACAGTGATGAGGAGGGGAGGAGACAGTGATGAGGAGGGCGAGGAGACAGTGATGAGGAGGGGAGAGGAGACAGTGATGAGGAGGGGAGAGGAGACAGTGATGAGGAGGGTGAGGAGACAGTGATGAGGAGGGGGAGGAGACAGTGATGAGGAGGGAGAGGAGACAGTGATGAGGAGGGTGAGGAGACAGTGATGAGGAGGGTGAGGAGACAGTGATGAGGGGAGGAGACAAAGAGAAGACAAGATGCAGGAACGAGACAGGGGAGGTGTAATAACTCAGTCCTATGTCCTGTCCTCGGGGAACAAACATAAAAAACAATATACTTATATGATATAGTTCTTTGGCTCACCCCACAAAACAACACAAAAGAACATTAGGGAGTAGGAAAATAGTAGGAAAGTCTTCTAGATAAAAGCCCAATTTCACATTCTGAAAACAGTCTCTGGCTGAGAAAACATGACAAGACAAGGATGACAAGCATGAATGCAGTGATGAAGGACCATGTATGTGATGTAATGTTAGTTAACCTCACTCACCGCCAGCTGCAGGGCCAGTTCAAACTGCTTGTCCTGTAGGAGCTGTCGGATCTGGCTGGCAATGGACACTGGCACCAGGCGCCACACAAAATGGTTGCTGGCAACATACACTATATTGGGCCTGGGCCAGAATACAGAAGCATATTGTTTAAAATAGCCTAAATTCTCCCCCAGCTAATGTGGATATTAAGATAGCTAGCCCAGATTCTGCCTCAGCTAATGTGGATATTAAGATAGCTAGCCCAGATTCTGCCTCAGCTAATGGGGATACTAAGATAGCTAGCACAGAATCTGCCCCAACAAATGTGGATACTAAAATAGCTAGCACAGAATCTGCCCCAACAAATGTGGATACTAAAATAGCTAGCACAGAATCTGCCCCAACAAATGTGGATACTAAAATAGCTAGCACAGAATCTGCCCCAACAAATGTGGATACTAAAATAGCTAGCACAGAATCTGCCCCAACAAATGTGGATACTAAAATAGCTAGCACAGAATCTGCCCCAACAAATGTGGATACTAAAATAGCTAGCACAGAATCTGCCCCAACAAATGTGGATACTAAAATAGCTAGCACAGAATCTGCCCCAACAAATGTGGATACTAAAATAGCTAGCACAGAATCTGCCCCAACAAATGTGGATACTAAAATAGCTAGCACAGAATCTGCCCCAACAAATGTGGATACTAAAATAGCTAGCACAGAATCTGCCCCAACAAATGTGGATACTAAAATAGCTAGCACAGAATCTGCCCCAACAAATGTGGATACTAAAATAGCTAGCACAGAATCTGCCCCAACAAATGTGGATACTAAAATAGCTAGCACAGAATCTGCCCCAACAAATGTGGATACTAAAATAGCTAGCACAGAATCTGCCCCAACAAATGTGGATACTAAAATAGCTAGCACAGATTCTCCCCCAGCAAATGAGGATATTGAGGTAGCTAGCCCGGATCCTCACCCAGCTGATGTGATGAAGCGAGGTCTCTGCAGTTCCACACTCTGAACAAGTAGCCTGGGTTCGAAGGTTCTGATCTCCACGTAGCGAGGCAGGACAGCTATGATGTAGGGGGGCTGGTGCTCTGAAGGGAAAGAAAAAAATAAACAAGAGAGATGAGCACAATAGAGGCATGATTTGACAAAATACATTACAATTAGTACAGTCCACCAGACTACTGACATCACCAATGTAAAAAGTGCCTTGTCAAGTCAAATGCTCACATACAACATAAATCAAATTCTCAATTTCAAGTGTGAAGCTGCAATGGTTGTGGAGATACTGAGACATGGTGGCTAGTGTGGGAGGCAAGACATCATAGTGGAGCCAGCCATCTACAGCTACTGGAGAAGACTAGAATGAAGACATAGCTACCAGGAGAGGATGAGAGATGAAGACCTAGCTACCAGGAGAGAAATGTAATGAAGACCTAGCTACCAGGAGAGAACTGTGATGAAGACCTAGCTACCAGGAGAGAACTGTGATGAAGACCTAGCTACCAGGAGAGAACTGTAATGAAGACCTAGCTACCAGGAGAGAACTTTGATGAAGACCTAGCTACCAGGAGAGAACTGTGATGAAGACCTAGCTACCAGGAGAGAACTGTAATGAAGACCTAGCTACCAGGAGAGAACTGTGATGAAGACCTAGCTACCAGGAGAGAACTGTGATGAAGACCTAGCTGCCAGGAGAGAACTGTGATAAAGACCTAGCAACCAGGAGAGAACTGTGATAAAGACCTAGCTGCCAGGAGAAAACTGTGATAAAGACCTAACTGCCAGGATAGAACTGGGATAAAGACCTAACTGCCAGGAGAGAACTGGGATAAAAGACCTAGCTGCCAGGAGGATTAGGGATGAAGACCTAGTAACCAGGAGAGGATGAGAGATGAAGACCTAGTTACCAAGAGATGAGGGATGAAGACCTAGCTACCAGAAGATGAGGGATGAAGACCTAGCTACCAGGAGAAGACTGTGATGAAGACCTAGCTACCAGGAGAAGACTGTGATGAAGACCTAGCTACCAGGAGAGAACTGTGATGAAGACCTAGCTACCAGGAGAGAACTGTAATGAAGACCTAGCTACCAGGAGAGAACTGTGATAAAGACCTAGCTGCCAGGAGATAACTGTGATAAAGACCTAGCTACCAGGAGAGAACTGTGATAAAGACCTAGCTACCAGGAGAGAACTGTGATGAAGACCTAACTGCCAGGAGAGAACTGGGATAAAGACCTAGCTGCCAGGAGGATTAGGGATGAAGACCTAGTAACCAGGAGAGGATGAGAGATGAAGACCTAGTTACCAGGAGATGAGGGATGAAAACCTAGCTACCAGGAGAGGACTGTGTTGAAGACCTAACTACCAGGAGAAGACTGTGTTGAAGGCCTAGCTACCAGGAGAAGACTGTGTTGAAGGCCTAGCTACCAGGAGAAGACTGGGATGAAGACCTAACTACCAGGAGAAGACTGGGATGAAGGCCTAGCTACCAAGAGAGGACAGGAGGAAGACCTAGCTACCAGGAGAACGAGGGATGAAGACCTAGCAACGGGAGAGTACTGGGATGAAGACACATTCTTATTTAGTCACAACACAAGCAAGAATAAATTAAATGTATTTGAGGAGGATCCCTTGGCTATGATGATGTGAGATATTGGAAATGGAGTCGGGACACTCAGGGAAGCATCCGGATTTTTACGATAAGTGCTTCTCTATGACCTCAACACACTTTCCTTCAAAGGCCTGTCGGCAAAAACAGGGCTTTCAGCGTGCTGAACTGAGGCCCATTTGGCACTGACTGCCAATTCTAGGGGGAAATCCGAGATCGTAATAAACCAGCCATCCAAAAATATAATGAGGAAGTGTGCATGACTGTGTGTGATTGTGTGCATCTGATTCAAGAATCAGCAGGTGCAGTGGGATTCAAGGTATGAAAGGACTGGGCGAGGAACGCAAGAACAAATGTATAGACTTAGATTACACGATTAACATACCCCAGTGGAAGTGTTCGGATCATATGACTGCCACATGGTATATTCACTGATCAGCTGCCTTAGGACTAGCCCTTTATGTTACACCCCAACAGCCTCGGTTATCGGGGCAAACTACCAGAATTGGTGTCCCGGGGCAGGGGCCGATAACCACAAGATGTGGCCTCAGAGATAATCTTCCTGTCCTGCCTCGTGCCAAAACCACATGATCAGGCAGTTCAATCTAAAATGGGAAATTGCTGTTTGAATTCAAAACCGCAAGAGCTTCTAGCCTTCTTTTCCCCTTTAGACTTAGACCGCTGCCTTTAGACCGCTGCCTTTAGACCGCTGCCTTTAGACCGCTGCCTTTAGACCGCTGCCTTTAGACCGCTGCCTTTAGACCGCTGCCTTTAGACCGCTGCCTTTAGACCGCTGCCTTTAGCATAGCTGTGTCAAGTGTCATTTGAAAATGTAATTCATCCGTAACACAGAAAAACTCACTGTTTTCCTGCTTCATTCCACATCAAAGCGACAACATGTACTGTGTTTTGTGAAACTCTTAAGGTGATGGCATCACACAGAAGACAAGAGATGAGTACATGTGCTCATTGGAATGTGTGTGTGTGTGTGTGTACTAGCTTGTTTGGTATTACTGGCGACTGCAGTAGTAAGGGTAGTGATCCTCTTGATAAGAGTAACCCCGACATAACAGATATTGACACTTAATGACACTCAATAACCCTAACTCCCACTCAAATTCCATTCTAATCCCCCTACTGAGCAAGGATCAACCTAGACTGCCCCTGCTGGATACATTATATTCCCTGATCAAGTTAATTGCACCGAGGTACTTTAACCTAAAAAGCAGCAACTCTGAAGACCAATGTGACTGACAGAAATGTTGTTTGACAGGAGTGAGGCAGGATGGCAAATTCAGTCATGTAGGACAACATGAGACAAAACAGAAATGGACAGGGAAGACTGAGATCAGGGTGTCATTAAGGGACACCGAAGGCATTAAACGTCCATCTACACAGAAGAATCGAGATGTTCAGTACCCATAGCGATGGGAATGTCGGTCCAGTTTAGGGCACACTTCTGAGTGCAGGTCCCTTCCTCGTTGAGCACTACTGTGAGGTCATCCTGACCCACTGCCACCTTCCCATCAGCCAGTGGGGCCACCAGAGGCTCCAGCTGCTTCCCTGTTGGAAAGAGCTCCTTTATGGAACCACGACCATCCATCTGGAAGACATAGATGAACGAGGACAAGGGACGACGACACAGATGAATGAGGACAAGAGAGGAAGGCAGAGACAAGAGAGGAAGGCCGAGACGAGGGAGGAAGGCCGAGACGAGGTAGGAAGACCGAGACGAGGTAGGAAGACCGAGACGAGGTAGGAAGACCGAGACGAGGTAGGAAGACAGAGATTGACACAAGAGATTCATTAGAAAAGAACTAAAAGAACCAGACATGGGAAAAACTAACAGTACTTTAACAACAGGAAAAGTGTTTCAATCCATTGGTTTTCAAAATGCTTAAATTGTTTTTCACCAGATTGACCAAATGCAAATGGCTCAGAAGGAGGAAATAAGGAGACAACACACACAGCACTCACTCGGATCAGGTAGTAGTCCCTCTTGAAGCCCACACAGATAGAGTTCTCACACCAAGCCATAGACTTGGGGATGTCTGGGGCTGCAAAGTCCCCCTAAAACACAAGCAAATAAAACACTGATCAGACGAATACGCACTGGTTATAACGCCATGTTAAATGGGAGATCTAAACGTTCCACTGTAAACGCCATAACCTGGCCATCGTGTAAACCTCTCTCACCTGAAGCTCATAGAAATCTCTGTCCTTCCAATAGTACATCTGAAGCTTCTTCTTAACCGCGACACACAGCCTCAGACTGGCCTCTCCCGACGAGGACTGCTACAGACAACAAGTGAAGAACATACGGTCGCCACCGGGAACTGAACATGTGTGATTAGATATGATAAGCATATTGTCAGGAGCTATGACTCAGACTTAGTTGTTAAACTAGTGTAAGTTAGGACATCCCACTATAATCACAACTGTATATGAGACACCTTACATTAGCAGTCCTTATCTGAGACACTCAGGGGCCCATGTTTACCTGCAGATCGCAGGCAAAGAGGGTTGCCCCTTTGGCCTTAGATATCACAGTTATCTGCTGAAAGGTCAAAAGGTCATGGACATGGATGTTGTTCTCTGTAGGGGAAACAAACAAACCAAGCAACGATAATTAATTAATGTGTAAACAACCCATCACGTATTGACCACTGAGATTACCAACCTACTGTTTGTTTGAGCAGTATGTCTGCTGTTTAATGAAGAAAAGGTTTGACTGTACCTAGGAGACTGATGAGAATCTTGTACTGGGACACCACAAAGAGCTGTGAAAAAGAAGACAGGAGGTGGGTAAGCCTCACAGTGGGACACAGTGGTGACCCGTGTCCCAGCATGTTTGTGATCATGTCAATAACTGATAGAAACACGGCCCACAAGCTAAATTGACCACTTGCCATCTGTGTTACCAAGGAATAGGATTTTGGGTGGAAGGAATGCAATCTTGGCAGTAACTCACAATAAGCTCACTCGAAGGTGTACTTAAAGTACAGACAAACTAATACTGCTAAAACAGCAGAGGACACACCCAAAATCTGCGCCCGTCATTATGGTATGACAAAAAGTTGTGTTTTGATAAGCAACTTTGTTAGGCTCATTACTGAGAGGGCCCCGGGCTAAAATGAAAACGCAGTTGATGCGTCCTAAAGCACTTAACCCCAATTTGTCATGTAATCTGGTTACAAAACATGTATGTATCAACAGCGCGTATAAGCATGCACAGATTGTCTCATCCTCACCCTGTCTGCCTACCTACCTGCTGGATCTTTTTGGAGAAGTTCTTGTTAGATTTCTCCAGAGTTACCTCGAACCTGTTAGTACCTAGGAGGTAGAAAGAGAAAGACATGTGATAATGTGTTTGAAACAACTGCTAGTAAACAACCCAAAATGACTTGGGGAAACTACAGTACGCTCACCATAGCAACCACTCACTCACACAAACACATACATACATACATAAATACATACATACATACATACCAGACAAAATACAATAATGGCAGACATGTGTCTCTTATTCACCTGCATCTTTTTTGATCCTGTAGAGGAGGAGGTGGCCTGGTTTGGTCCCGACTAGTAGCCAGTCATCTGTGAAGAGATAACGAATTACATCTGTATGTCTCCAGACCAAACAATAATCTTATAGGGTACTTTGGGGTACATTTTTGGGGACAGCCTAGGTGATCATCACTGGGACACACAATGGCAAATATGAATAGTTGTACTACATTATAGCTATCTGATGAATCTGGTATCTCTCTCCGGGTTACCTTAATGGTTTGTATACAAAACAGCTATTAACGTAAAAGAAAAAACAGTTAACTTAATAGCTAGGCTACTCTATCTTGTTCATGTCAATAATTTGCTGTTAACCAGTTAACGTATGTTTGTTTGTCAATATCAACTTACCCCAGGCCGCAAGACAGTCAATCTGAAGAGGCAGTTTCTCCAGGATAGGGACCGGTTCATAAGCGTCATGCATTGTTGAGATTTCTCGGCTGTCAAGTTCCAAAAATGAACAAAACGGATGAAGGAAAGTTAATTAGCTATTTACTTTCGTTAGCTAGCCGGACAGCTATCGACAACAACACACACACACTGGCGCAACGTAGCACAGCACGCCTAAATGTCATATCCCACCAACCGACCGAAACGCTTCTGCTTTTACTTGACTTAAAGTAAAAAAAAACAGTCAAACACGAAATGTCTTGGTAGCGAACTGACTGGCTAACGTAAACCAAACGCTAATGTTAGCTAGCTAGCCAGCTGGGATAGGTAAGTGCCATATCATCCCATGCTAGTAATATCGACACCTAAAAAAACTTGACTAGAAATTGAGAAAGCTAGTTGTTGTTTTGTTTGTTTTCTGCTTGGTCATAAGCTAGTTAGCAAGCTAACTGCTAAGTTCCTCTTCGACTACAGACCGATATCTGACCAACTGCAACAGACTGACTGTTGACAGGCACGTGACTAGAGTCAGCACACCCACGAGGGCTTGAGGTTTAGGGCGCAGACCAGAATGCTTATTAGTCTACAGATATTTTCTTAAAAGTCCGTTTATTTCATATGAATATTGAAGATTGATGCTAGACAACAAGGGTTAAATATGAACTTTATTCCTAGAATAAGCAACACACCAAAAAGTAGAGTTACAAAGAAATGACAATGATTCGTACTATTTTCAGCGACAAAACAAAACACCCTTAGTTTGTAGTTTGGTTTATTCACAAATACAATTACCAACACATTCTATAATACAGCGGGGGTACAGAATCAGAATTGGTATAGTGAATGGGTCGCCCAAAGAAGCTAACAAAGCTTATAGGTGGGGCCCCATAGTTTATGAACAAAAAAATAAGAAGTGGTACAGACAAGGTACAGAGTTACCATCTGCAACCCGACAATGGTAAGGAACTAAAAACACGCAAAGCGCACCAGTACATACATAAAAGTACATAGACATACAATCATACACATACATCCCAGTAGTCCTTCGATGCATAATAAATAAATAATTAATTGACTTAAACAGCCACATTTGCACAGGCGTCCCATTTCCTATCCCCTCCCCAAATAATTAACAACAGATCTGATCAGACAAAATCCCAATTAGTGGTAAACATCAGGCTGTGTTTATTTGAAACAGGTTACAGTAGATTACACTGGGAGTGATGACTCTTCAAGTGTATTGGGAGTGAATGGCACAATAAAGTAATGCACAGAAGGGGGAAATACGCAATAAAAAGTGTGTCAGTGACAAATGATACATTAGCTACAAATTAGAAGATGTACAGTGTGTGTGTGTGTGTGTGTGTCACGATCATTACAGACAGATGGCACTGAATCAGTGGCAACCTTTTTCCATACATAGTACATGACAGTGAACAATCAAAAGTCATGCACTACATAGAGTGTGTTTTGTGACACACACATAAATCAACCAAAAATCTTTAACATGATCACAATCGCTATCACACTCACGTACAATATGGTCAACCCTGACCATCCACTCCTCAGCTGTCCCCAAGTATCTCTCCTTCCAAAGTGTCCACTTCTTCCCCTCCCCTCACTGCTTTGAAATTAAATGACCAGTAGAAGAAACATGATAAAAAAACTCAAACAATTAGCCCCTATCCCTGCCTGTCCAATTTGGAAATTAGTGTAATATGCAACCCATGGCGCTGGCTCTCTCAGGAAATAACATAGCCCATGTCCCAAATGGTATCCTAGATAGTGAACTACTTTAGACCTGGACCATGGTCCGTAGTATTCTGTATAGGGTGACACTTGGGAAATAGCATAGAGATTATTAGCGCTGTATGGTGATGCTCAAAATGAAGAATACAAATTTACATAAATACTGGGATGTCACCTGTCACTTCTTTTAACAACAATAGTTCTGTAAAACAACATACAGTTCATCCAACCAAACATCCATTGCTGTCGTAACAAACTCCCTAATTTTGGCTCTGCACTCTTTTCATTCTTAATCTCTCTACTCCATTTTGGATCTTTCCATCTTGGTTTTGAGAATTTCCTGCAAAATGCAGAATACAGAGAAAGAAAGAGAGGATGAGGACAGAGAGACACAACAAGACAGAGAAAGAGATGAAAACATTTCCTGTGCGTTTCTTGACATTTTATGACTGGAAACACCGGACAGACTGTATGACTGGGAGATGTACTTAACAGACAATAATGTGACAGGCAGCTATGATTATGAGACTAGTAGAAGAGACTAGTTCCTCATTTACCTCCTCCTCATCCAGCATGACAGGGAGGGCTCTGTGGAGCGGAAACAGAGAGAGACAGACAGAAAGAGTTAGAGAGAAAAATATGTGAACCTGAACATGGGTCAGTGTCTAACAATATCATTATTATTAATACTCACACATTGGCAACAGCGGTGGGAATATTCTCCTCAACCCACTTCAGGTCTTCATTCTTAGAACAATAAAAATTAAGATAATCATCTTTGCAAATTATTGCAATTATATAAACAGAATTTCAGGATTGAAAATCTAATCAGCTCTGAACTCGGCTTCGTTTCGAATTGACTCACCTCTTTGCTGAGCAGTTTCTGTGACAGGGATCTGTTTGTTTTCATCTTGTCCTTCAAATCTTCATTCCCTCTGGGACACACAATAGATTTGGAGTTGGATAGAGACCATTTTATATTACAACACTGTGCCTGTAAAAATAGTTAATACTTAGAGGCATTTTGGGATTTTGGGCCTGTGGTGGAGTTAACACCATTTATGTATTGTGATTTAAAAGGCATGTCCTCTGCTGTAGGGCCTCTGTTACTCTGAGACCATGAATACATAACAGCTAAGGCACACCAGTGTTTCTCAATCGTGGTCCTCTGGCTCAAAGGTTTTGGTGTTTTCCTTGCACTCACCTGGTAATGCCTGGTTCAAGGCTTCCCGATGAGTTAATTAGTCAGTTGAAGTGTGTGTGAGTGCTGGGGCAATAACATTAGGATATGAGTTGATTGGTCAGTTGAAGTGTGTGTGTGCTAGGGCAATAACAATATGATATGAGTTGATTGGTCAGTTGAAGTGTGTGTGAGTGCTAGGGCAATAACAATATGATATGAGTTGATTGGTCAGTTGAGGTGTGTGTGTGTGTGTGTGTGTAAAATTACTGACTGTCAACATTTGAACTGTTTTGGCAATTGGATGCTGCTCCAGTTGGGCATGACAGAGACAAATTGGTGATGAGGATAATATCCTCTATTCTTTTTTTTACAGAGATAAGCCTATTCTGATTATCCATGGAGACAAGAGAGAGAGGCCAAGGCTCGTCTGCTCCAGCAGGCCCATGCCCACCCCCGTATCAGCTTCAGCCAGGTAGCCAGTCTCTCTGCCTCTTCTTCCTGTTTTAGCGCTCCCCTTTTTATCTTTCTTTTTCCCTATTTCCTGTCTTCGCTCAACATCCCTTTTGTATTACATGTTCCCTACTTTATTTACTATGTAAATGTCTGATGTAATTTACACCATAGGCCACTAGGGGGAGGCATTGGCTTTCATGAAAAGACACATTGACTTTCAATGTTAACAGGTGCCCGGACAGATTTCCACCGTAGGAGCATTCAGCAAATATTTTAATATAAACTGAAATTGGCTCCAACAGTAAGAAAAGACAAAGCAGGAAAGAAATAAATGGAACAGAACAGGCGGACAGACAAGCATTTGAGATCAATATTGATGAAAACAAAGAGTGAGTCTTTCTCTTGGCGATGATCAACACTGTATGTACTCACTCCTGTGACACGCAGCACCCCATCTACCGAAGAGAACAGCAGGTAAAGGAGACCCACTGCTGCCAGGCGGTGGACTGATGTGCCCAACCGGGGTCTACGAGAGATGGGGAGAGAGAGCAGGACAATCAGGGGGATTAGGGCCTACACCAGAGTACTGGTCGGAGAGCAGATTTACATTTTTTTTAAGATACGTGTACACCAGCAGCCTAATTCTACTTTAACACTAATTGGCCTTTGACAATTACGTCAGATCTTTTCAACTATCTAATTTCAGATCCAAGTGAAATAAATGAGAATTGCGCTGCATTTGTAGATCCTATATCAACAATCCAAGTGTGAGACGCTTTGTGTACACTGAGCTAAATAAAATAATTTAAAGCGTGTAATTTAATGCGTGTTTGTGACAATGCAAGACACTTCCTGGTGTAATAACTGTCAGCTATGGAGAGACCGCATAGTAATAAAATAGTGAATATAGTGAGAAAATAATGACCGTATATAGTGGCAAAATCCTCCCTAAACAAATACTGGTGGGAAATAACACACAGGATGCATTGAATGATGGATGACCTCAGATCCAGAAGACATTATCAACTCACTGACCATGTTGGATGTTTGGTAACTAACATGGCGCTCTGTGTTTAAGTGCTGTAGACAGTAGAGCTATTGAAAGTTCCTGTGTGAGAAGTTTCTAATTACTTTAAGACACAAGTGTTTGGTAAAGGTTGTGTGTAAGAAGGATCAGGATGTATAGAAAGTATTGGACATTGGTTGTGTCTGGTGCGATTTGTGTAGTAAGTGTCAGTGAACTCACAAAATTTGGGCCTTCAGCGTGGAAAGTATCAGGGTTAACGAACTTGATGATGCTAAAATTAGTAGTTAGCATTAACTCACTTAGCGATGCTAACATTAGTAAATAGGATTAACTCACCTGACTATGCTAAAATTAGTAAATAGGTTTAACTCACCTGACTATGCTAAAATTAGTAAATAGGTTTAACTCACCTGACTATGCTAAAATTAGTAAATAGGTTTAACTCACCTGACAATACTAACATTAGTAAGGATTAACTCACTCAACGATGCTAACATTTGTAGTTAGGTTTAACTTACCTGACAATACTAACAGTATTAAGGATTAACTCACTAAACGATGCTAACATTTGTAATAAGGATTAACTCACTTAGTGATGCTAATATTATTAGTCAGGATTAACTCACCTGACGATGCCGTAGCTCAGACTGACGATGAGCACGAGAATGCGAGCCAGAGATCTCTTCAGGGCAGAAAGCAGCTCAGCAAAGACCACTGCACCTTGAACTGTAGAGAAACATGATTGGTGGGTTAAGGCATATCTGCAGGCATTAAGATTTGGTTCAGGCGCTCATAACATTTGCACATAGCAGGGTGCATCCTATGGCTAGAGATATAGATTCATGACAGATACCTACAACCCGCTAATGTCCCCTGGTAAGATGAATATAACATGTGAGTAGAATAAATGAGAGCCAAATGTGTCACATTTACACAACCAGGACATTTTAAGTGCGGAGTGTATCTATGACACAGCTGTAATTGAGTCAATCTGTAGATCCGTCATCAACCTGATCACATGACAGTGAATGAGCGTGTCCCCGTTGAGTAACTAGAGTAACACATCCCTAAACCAACAAAGATAAACACCTTCATAAGATATAGAGCTGAACCAAGGCCATCTGTATACCACTAAAACCCAAATTAAAGCTGAGGAGATGAGTTTGAGGACTCTGAAACTCTGTCAGAAAGCTTTAAAGACATTTACTCATAAAACAAACTAAACAACTAAGTTATTCATACCTGTACTTTCATTTATTCTAGTTTTGTGGTTACATTTTACATTTTTCTGATATCAACATATAATGAACTTCTCTTATTGAATTATAACACTGATGGTCTAGTGTATCTTTAAAGTGTTTCCAGGGGTCTCACAATGTAACGACTCTAAGGTTTTTACAGGAAATATGTCTGCATTAACCCACCTTGGGCTGGAAAAGGGATGAGCAGTTGTCAAAGTACAGGTAACCCTGGCTGTAATAACCACTCCAGTCATCTTTTAGCATTTGATCCAGGCCGAACATATTAATGGCCTTGTCATCCTGCGGGGATAAGAAATGCATTACGTCCAGACACTCTCCCGTGGCAACAAAGAATCCCGGGGGAAGGAAGTCGCTCAAACTGTCTGTTTTATTTTTCCAAAAGCATTATAGAAAAGGTATCTACAGTGGATCTTTAATGTATGGAATCTAGTAGATTTCTCTTTATTCTAGTAGCCGTATTGTTACGACTAAGAGTAGACTGTTCTTGCCTGACTCACTACAATAAACGACCAACAAGGGACAAAGAATCCTGTGTCTCGTTCACATTTCTTACAAACCATCGCACTTAGTCTCTCTCTCTCTCTCTCACTCTCTCTTTCTCTCTTTCTCGCTTTCTCTCTTTCTCTCTTTCTCTCTCTTCTGTCATTATCTGATCTGTTTCTTTCTCCACATCTCTGCCATCTGATATCATGATCACACTCCTCATCTGGTTCTCTGTCTCATTACTCTGGACAGGTAATATTTTATTAGTTATAATGGGCTTTTATCTGTACTTGATGTATTCAGGTGTAAATCTATATTGATATATTTATTGATTTTAATCTTTTTACCAGCAGGTCTTACTGATGGGAGTGGTGTCACTCAGGACCCCTTAATACTCTGGGGACAGAAAGGCAGTGATGTTGAGATGTACTGTAGTCACACTAAAGGATCTACATATTATCTGATGTACTGGTACAGACAACTACCAGGAGAAGGAATCAAACAAATAGTCTGTACAAATAGTTATGGCGAACCAGACTATGGAGAATTCAGTAAAGACAAATATTCATCTTTCAAGAAGGTAGCAGAAAGTGGAAATTTCACAGTGAAGAAGTTAGAGGCAGCAGACAGTGGAATGTACTTCTGTGCTGTGAGTGAACACAGTGATACAGAGGACAAGTACAGCTGTACAAAAACCCCAGTCAGTGTTGTAATAGGATATAATATCTATAGAGATGATGGTCTCATCATGTACTGTAGGGGGAGCTCTAACTCTACTACTAATAATGGCTGATGGTCTCATCATGTACTGTAGGGGGAGCTCTAACTCTACTACTAATACTGGTAAATGCTGCGCTTTTTTATAGCCAGGAGCAGCTGGGGTTAGGTGTCTGGCTCACCTCGACAATTTCCCAGGAGGAACCGGGGATTGATCTATCAACCTCCCGATTGATAGACAACCAACTCAACCCACTGAGCAACTGCCGCCCCAGGGCCCCATGGTCTCAATGTCATCATCACATGTCCATAGTAGTGCACTATAGAGGGTATAGGGTGTTATTTGTAATCATCACATGTCCATAGTAGTGCACTATAGAGGGTATAGGGTGTTATTTATCATCATCACATGTCCATAGTAGTGCACTATAGAGGGTATAGGGTGTTATTTGTTATCATCACATGTACATAGTAGTGCACTATAGAGGGTATAGGGTGTTATTTGTCATCATCACATGTCCATAGTAGTGTGCACTATATAGGATATAGGGTGTTATTTGTTATCATCACATGTCCATTGTAGTGCACTATAGAGGGTATAGGGTGTGAGGAGAGAGAAGAATGACTTGAGATCAGTCCTGTAGGTGGCGCTTCAGCTCAGAAAATACACAGGGACTAAAAAGAGTTGACCTACCACAGTAATCCATGTGGACCAATCAGAAACAGATGAACACAATACTTTTGTCTGGATAGAATCCTCCTGTTATAATGTGGTTTGGTTTGTTTCATAGTTTCCATCTTGAACACTGAGACTCAACATGATCAGATATCTTCTCCTCGTCTCCATGGGTCACACAGTCTGGACTGCAGGTATTTATTCAGAACATTGATTTCATCGTCTTCATAATATCCTTATATGTTTTGGTCTCAATGTACAGGTGAATTAATAATTTATTGTATTTCTCTCCAGGATCTTCTCTAAGTGACCAGGTTCACCAGAGTCCAGCATCTCTGTTCAAATTACATGGAGAGTCAGCTAAGATGCAGTGTTCACATAGTATTACAAGTTATAACCGTATCCTCTGGTACAAACAAGATGGACATGGAAAGTTAATATTTCTTGGGTACTTGCTCGTGTCAAATGCAAACATTGAGCCTGGACATAATATAACATTGGAAGGAGATGCTAATGCAAATCGTAACAGCACCATAACCATCAATCAACTAACTCCAGATAGCAGTGCTGTTTATTTCTGTGCTGCTAGTTTACACAGTGGATCAGATCTGTCTCTCTGCTCTACAAAAACCTCCTCCCAGAGATGTTATAAGAGTCCTCACACCTGCATCAAAGTCCCTCTGTAACTGACTGTCATTCTGTACCAACACACTCACCAGATGGTCTATTAGAAAGAGGAGGTTCCCTCTGATGACACATTCAGGAGAACATCAGCAGATCTCATATGTGTACTCATAGTGTCATACTTTATTTCTTACATTCTCTCTCCTGAAAAACCATTGGATGAGAAAGCATGAGGACCCTCTGATCTGACCTTCTTGTCCAATCGGCTTTGAGAGGAAGACCAGGACAAAGAAGAATACCATCAAACATTTTCCCATTATAGATTGTATTACGACGTCTGTCCTATAGGTGGAGATAAAGCTCAACATATACAAATGGAAATAGGGTGTTATTTGTCATTATCACATGTCCATTACTAGCGCACTATAGAGGATATAGGGTGTTATTAGTTATCATCACATGTCCATTACTAGCGCACTATAGAGGATATAGGGTGTTATTTGTTATCATCACATGTCCATAGTAGTGCACTATAGAGGGTATAGGGTGTTATTTGTCATCACTACATGTCCACTAGTAGTGCACTATAGAGGAAATAGGGTGTTATTTGTTATCATCACATGTCCATAGTAGTGCACTATAGAGGGTATAGGGTGTTATTTGTCATCACTACATGTCCACTAGTAGTGCACTATAGAGGAAATAGGGTGTTATTTGTTATCATCACATGTCCATAGTAGTGCATTATAGAGGGTATAGGGTGTCATTTGTCATCAATACATGTCCATTAGTTGTGCACTATAGATGATATAGGGTGTTATTTGTCATCATCACATGTCCATAGTAGTGCACTATAGAGGGTATAGGGTGTTATTTGTCATCACTACATGTCCACTAGTAGTGCACTATAGAAGAAATAGGGTGTTATTTGTCATCATCACATGTCCATAGTAGTGCACTATAGATGATATAGGGTGTTATTAGTTATCATCACATGTCCATAGTAGTGCACTATAGAGGATATAGGGTGTTATTTGTCATAATCACATGTCTATAGTAGTGCACTATAGAGGGTATAGGGTGTTACTTTTCATCACATGTCCATGGTAGTGCACTATAGAGGAAATAGGGTGTTATTTGTCATCATCACATGTCCATAGTAGTGCACTATAGAGGATTTAGGGTGTTATTTGTCATCACATGTCCATAGTAGTGCACTATAGAGGATATAGGGTGTTATTTGTTATCATCACATGTCCATAGTAGTGCACTATAGAGGGTATAGGGTGTTATTTGTTATCATCACATGTCTATAGTAGTGCACTATAGAGGATATAGGGTTTTATTTGTTATCATGTCCATAGTAGTGCACTATAGAGGGTATAGGGTGTTATTTGTTATCATCACATGTCCATAGTAGTGCACTATAGAGGATATAGGGTTTTATTTGTTATCATCACATGTCCATAGTAGTGCACTATAAAGGGTATAGGGTGTTATTTGTCATCACTACATGTCCATAGTAGTGCACTATAGAGGATATAGGGTGTTATTAGTTATCATCACATGTCCATAGTAGTGCACTATAGAGGGTATAGGCTGTTATTAGTTATCATCACATGTCCATAGTAGTGCACTATAGAGGGTATAGGGTGTTATTTGTCATCATCACATGTCCATTAGTAGTGCACTATAGAGGATAAAGGGGGTCATTTGTCATCACTACATGTCCATTAGTAGTGCACTATAGAGGATATAGGGTGTAATTTGTCATCACTACATGTCTATAGTAGTGCACTATAGAGGATATAGGGTGTTATTTGTCATCATCACATGTCCATAGTAGTGCACTAAAGAGGGCATTGGGTGTTTTTTGTTATCATCACATGTCCATAGTAGTGCACTATAGAGGATATAGGGTGTCATTTGTCATCACTACATGTCTATAGTAGTGCACTATAGAGGATATAGTGTGTTATTTGTTATCATCACATGTCCATAGTAGTGCACTATAGAGGATATAGGGTGTTATTTGTTATCATCACATGTCCATAGTAGTGCACTATAGAGGATATAGGGTGTTATTTGTTATCATCACATGTCTATAGTAGTGCACTATAGAGGATATAGTGTTATTTGTTATCATCACATGTCCATAGTAGTGCACTATAGAGGATATAGTGTGTTATTTGTTATCATCACATGTCCATAGTAGTGCACTATAGAGGATATAGGGTGTTATTTGTTATCATCACATGTCCATAGTAGTGCACTATAGAGGATATAGGGTGTCATTTGTTATCATCACATGTCCATAGTAGTGCACTATAGAGGATATAGGGTTTTATTTGTTATCATGTCCATAGTAGTGCACTATAGAGGGTATAGGGTGTTATTTGTTATCATCACATGTCCATAGTAGTGCACTATAGAGGATATAGGGTTTTATTTGTTATCATCACATGTCCATAGTAGTGCACTATAAAGGGTATAGGGTGTTATTTGTCATCACTACATGTCCATAGTAGTGCACTATAGAGGATATAGGGTGTTATTAGTTATCATCACATGTCCATAGTAGTGCACTATAGAGGGTATAGGCTGTTATTAGTTATCATCACATGTCCATAGTAGTGCACTATAGAGGGTATAGGGTGTTATTTGTCATCATCACATGTCCATTAGTAGTGCACTATAGAGGATAAAGGGGGTCATTTGTCATCACTACATGTCCATTAGTAGTGCACTATAGAGGATATAGGGTGTAATTTGTCATCACTACATGTCTATAGTAGTGCACTATAGAGGATATAGGGTGTTATTTGTCATCATCACATGTCCATAGTAGTGCACTAAAGAGGGCATTGGGTGTTTTTTGTTATCATCACATGTCCATAGTAGTGCACTATAGAGGATATAGGGTGTCATTTGTCATCACTACATGTCTATAGTAGTGCACTATAGAGGATATAGTGTGTTATTTGTTATCATCACATGTCCATAGTAGTGCACTATAGAGGATATAGGGTGTTATTTGTTATCATCACATGTCCATAGTAGTGCACTATAGAGGATATAGGGTGTTATTTGTTATCATCACATGTCTATAGTAGTGCACTATAGAGGATATAGTGTTATTTGTTATCATCACATGTCCATAGTAGTGCACTATAGAGGATATAGTGTGTTATTTGTTATCATCACATGTCCATAGTAGTGCACTATAGAGGATATAGGGTGTTATTTGTTATCATCACATGTCCATAGTAGTGCACTATAGAGGATATAGGGTGTCATTTGTTATCATCACATGTCCATAGTAGTGCACTATAGAGGATATAGGGTGTCATTTGTCATCACTACATGTCTATAGTAGTGCACTATAGAGGATATAGTGTGTTATTTGTTATCATCACATGTCCATAGTAGTGCACTATAGAGGATATAGGGTGTTATTTGTTATCATCACATGTCCATAGTAGTGCACTATAGAGGATATAGGGTGTTATTTGTTATCATCACTTGTCCATAGTAGTGCACTATAGAGGATATAGGGTGTTATTTGTTATCATCACATGTCCATAGTAGTGCACTATAGAGGATATAGGGTGTCATTTGTCATCACTACATGTCTATAGTAGTGCATTATAGAGGATATAGTGTGTTATTTGTTATCATCACATGTCCATAGTAGTGCACTATAGAGGATATAGTGTGTTATTTGTTATCATCACATGTCCATAGTAGTGCACTATAGAGGATATAGGGTGTTATTTGTTATCATCACATGTCCATAGTAGTGCACTATAGAGGATATAGGGTGTTATTTGTTATCATCACATGTCCATAGTAGTGCACTATAGAGGATATAGGGTGTCATTTGTCATCACTACATGTCTATAGTAGTGCACTATAGAGGATATAGTGTGTTATTTGTTATCATCACATGTCCATAGTAGTGCACTATAGAGGATATAGGGTGTTATTTGTTATCATCACATGTCCATAGTAGTGCACTATAGAGGATATAGGGTGTTATTTGTTATCATCACATGTCCATAGTAGTGCACTATAGAGGGTATAGGGTGTTATTAGTTATCATCACACGTCCGTAGTAGTGCGGTATAGAGGATATAGGGTGTTATTTGTCATCATCACATGTCCATAGTAGTGCACTATAGAGGGTATAGGGTGTTATTTGGGAGGGTCACATACATCTGACACGCCCACTAGCTGACATCACATCTGTATATCTGAAAACTCTTTCTCCTCTATGTGACCAATCATCTCTCTCCACAACCATCAACATGATCCACCTTCTCATACATGTAGTAACTCTATTACTATGGATGACAGGTAATAAATCATTAAATATATATATACTAATTAATTATAATCATATCAATATGTTTAGTACTGTATTATTTAGATGGTCTGTTTCCATTCACAGGGCTGTCACTAACAGATAAAGTCCACCAGACTCCTACTGAAATACTAAAAGAACCTGGAGATGAAGTTCAGCTGACCTGCACACATACTGATACCTCCTACTATATGATACTGTGGTACCAGCAGTCAGTACAAAACCCAGCACTGAAACTGATTGGAAATGTGAGATTTTCAGAACCAAAAAGCGAAGATTCATTTAAAGAACGTTTTAAAGTGAGTGGAGATGCTTCAGCTGGGAAAATGGTGTATTTAAATATTTCCAAACTGAGAGGACCAGAAGACACTGCTGTGTATTTCTGTGCTGCTAGTACTGCACAGTGTTTCACTATAACCTGTCTGTTCTACAGAAACCCTCTCTGATCCGTTCTACAGTTCCACAGCTCAACACACCAGCATCTGTCTTCAACCACTTCAACCACAAATTGATGTAAATCATTAGATATAAATCATGTAGTGAAGCTGTTGTTAGAAATGGCGTTGTAGATGTTTTGGTTTGGGACTGCTTTGCTGCTTTAGGACATGGACAACTTGCTATTATTAGGACATGGACAACTTGCTATTATTAGGACATGGACAACTTGCTATTATTAGGACATGGACAACTTGCTATTATTAGGACATGGACAACTTGTTATTATTAGGACATGGACAACTTGTTATTATTAGGACATGGACAACTTGTTATTATTAGGACATGGACAACTTGTTATTATTAGGACATGGACACGTTGTTATTATTAGGACATGGACACGTTGTTATTATTAGGACATGGACAACTTGCTATTATTAGGACATGGACAACTTGCTATTATTAGGACATGGACAACTTGCAATTATTAGGACATGGACAACTTGCAATTATTAGGACATGGACAACTTGCAATTATTAGGACATGGACAACTTGCAATTATTAGGACATGGACAACTTGCAATTATTAGGACATGGGCAACTTGCTATTATTAGGACATGGGCAACTTGCTATTATTAGGACATGGACAACTTGCTATTATTAGGACATGGACAACTTGCTATTATTAGGACATGGACAACTTGCTATTATTAGGACATGGACAACTTGCAATTATTAGGACATGGACAACTTGTTATTACTAGGACATGGACAACTTGCTATTATTAGGACATGGACAACTTGCAATTATTAGGACATGGACAACTTGTTATTATTAGGACATGGACAACTTGTTATTATTAGGACATGGACAACTTGTTATTAATAGGACATGGACAACTTGTTATTATTAGGACATGGACAACTTGTTATTATTAGGACATGGACAACTTGTTATTAATAGGACATGGACAACTTGTTATTATTAGGACATGGACAACTTGTTATTATTAGGACATGGACAACTTGTTATTATTAGGACATGGACAACTTGCTATTATTAGGACATGGACAACTTGTTATTGTTAGGACATGGACAACTTGTTATTATTAGGACATGGACACGTTGTTATTATTAGGACATGGACACGTTGTTATTATTAGGACATGGACACGTTGTTATTATTAGGACATGGACAACTTGCTATTATTAGGACATGGACAACTTGCTATTATTAGGACATGGACAACTTGTTGTTATTATTAGGACATGGACAACTTGTTGTTATTATTAGGACATGGACAACTTGTTATTATTAGGACATGGACAACTTATTATTATTAGGACATGGACAACTTGTTATTATTAGGACATGGACAACTTGCTATTATTAGGACATGGACAACCTTTTATTATTAGGACATCGACAACTTGTTATTATTAGGACATGGACAACTTGTTATTATTAGGACATGGACAACTTGTTATTATTAGGACATCGACAACTTGTTATTATTAGGACATCGACAACTTGTAATTATTGGGACATGTCTGCTCAGACCGGATGAAATAGCCTCTGCGCCCAACACCCGGTCACCAGTCTCTGGTCTGTCCCTCCATGTACCACTGTTGGTAGGTGATCACACCCGGTCACCAGTCTCTGATCTGTCCCTCCATGTACCACTGTTGTTAGGTGATCACACCCGGTCACCAGTCTCTGGTCTGTCCCTCCATGTACCACTGTTGGTAGGTGATCACACCCGGTCACCAGTCTCTGGTCTGTCCCTCCATGTACCACTGTTGGTAGGTGATCACACCCGGTCACCAGCTTCTGTACTGTCCCTCCATGTACCACTGTTGGTAGGTGATCACACCCGGTCACCAGTCTCTGGTCTGTCCCTCCATGTACCACTGTTGGTAGGTGATCACACCCGGTCACCAGTCTCTGGTCTGTCCCTCCATGTACCACTGTTGGTAGGTGATCACACCCGGTCACCAGCTTCTGTTCTGTCCCTCCATGTACCACTGTTGGTAGGTGATCACACCCGGTCACCAGTCTCTGTTCTGTCCCTCCATGGACCACTGTTGGTAGGTGATCACACCCGGTCACCAGTCTCTGTTCTGTCCCTCCATGTACCACTGTTGGTAGGTGATCACACCCGGTCACCAGTCTCTGGTCTGTCCCTCCTTGGACCACTGTTGGTAGGTGATCACACCCGGTCACCAGTCTCTGTTCTGTCCCTCCATGGACCACTGTTGGTAGGTGATCACACCCGGTCACCAGTCTCTGATCTGTCCCTCCATATACCACTGTTGGTAGGTGATCACACCCGGTCACCAGTCTCTGGTCTGTCCCTCCATGGACCACTGTTGGTAGTTGATCACACCCGGTCACCAGTCTCTGATCTGTCCCTCCATGGACCACTGTTGGTAGGTGATCACACCCGGTCACCAGTCTCTGTTCTGTCCCTCCATGTACCACTGTTGGTAGGTGATCACTACGGCTGACTGGAAGACCCCACAAGTGTTGTTGTTTCTGAGATGCTCTGACCCAGTCACCCGGCCATTACAATTGGGCTCCTGTCAGCGTCACTTTGAGTAATTTCCTCCTGCATGTCTGCATCCAACAAATTGAATACTAGAAATCATTGCTTGCATCACATCTAATCTACCCATGTAAAGACAAGTAATTGAAGATTTTTAAATCTATATTCCCTAAATAGAAGATGAGGAGAGAGAAGAATGACTTGAGATCAGTCCTGTAGGTGGCGCTTCAGCTCAGAAAATACACAGGGACTAAAAAGAGTTGACCTACCACAGTAATCCATGTGGACCAATCAGAAACAGATGAACACAATACTTTTGTCTGGATAGAATCCTCCTGTTATAATTTGGTTTGGTTTGTTTCATAGTTTCCATCTTGAACACTGAGACTCAACATGATCAGAGTTCTTCTCCTCGTCTCCATGGGTCACACAGTCTGGACTGCAGGTATTTATTCAGAACATTGATTTCATCGTCTTCATAATATCCTTATTTGTTTTGGTCTCAATGTACAGGTGAATTAATAATTTATTGTATTTCTCTCCAGGATCTTCTCTAAGTGACCAGGTTCACCAGAGTCCAGCATCTCTGTTCAAATTACATGGAGAGTCAGCTAAGATGCAGTATTCACATAGTATTACAAGTTATAATGTTATTCTCTGGTACAAACAAGATCGACATGGAAAGTTAATATTTCTTGGGTACTTGCTCGTGTCAAATGCAAACATTGAGCCTGGACATAATATAACATTAGAAGGAGATGCTAATGCTAATCGTAACAGCACCATAACCATCAATCAACTAACTCCAGATAGCAGTGCTGTTTATTTCTGTGCTGCTAGTTTACACAGTGAATCAGATCTGTCTCTCTGCTCTACAAAAACCTCCTCCCTGAGATTTTATAAGAGTCCTCACACCTGCATCAAAGTCCCTCTGTAACTGACTGTCATTCTGTACCAACACACACACCAGATGGTCTATTAGAAAGAGGAGGTTCCCTCTGATGACACATTCAGGAGAACATCAGCAGATCTCATATGTGTACTCATAGTGTCATACTTTATTTCTTACATTCTCTCTCCTGAAAAACTATTGGATGAGAAAGCATGAGGACCCTCTGACCTGACCTTCTTGTCCAATCGGCTTTGAGAGGAAGAGCAGGACAAAGAAGAATACCATCAAACATTTTCCCATTATAGATTGTATTACGACGTCTGTCCTATAGGTGGAGATAAAGCTCAACATATACAAATGGAAATAGGGTGTTATTTGTCATTATCACATGTACATACTAGTGCACTATAGAGGATATAGGGTGTTATTTGTTATCATCCCATGTCCATAGTAGTGCACTATAGAGGGTATAGGGTGTTATTAGTTATCATCACATGTCCGTAGTAGTGCACTATAGAGGGTATAGGGTGTTATTTGTTATCATCACATGTCCACTAGTAGTGCACTATAGAGGGTATAGGGTGTTATTTGGGAGGGTCACATACATCTGACACGCCCACTAGCTGACATCACATCTGTATATCTGAAAACTCTTTCTCCTCTATGTGACCAATCATCTCTCTCCACAACCATCAACATGATCCACCTTCTCATACATGTAGTAACTCTATTACTATGGATGACAGGTAATAAATCATTAAATATATAAATACTAATTAATTATAATCATATCAATATGTTTAGTACTGTATCATTTAGATGGTCTGTTTCCATTCACAGGGCTGTCACTAACAGATAAAGTCCACCAGACTCCTACTGAAATACTAAAAGAACCTGGAGATGAAGTTCAGCTGACCTGCACACATACTGATACCTCCTACTATATGATACTGTGGTACCAGCAGTCAGTACAAAACCCAGCACTGAAACTCATTGGAAATGTGAGATTTTCAGATCCAAAAAGTGAAGATTCATTTAAAGAACGTTTTATAGTGAGGGGAGATGCTTCAGCTGGGAAAATGGTGTATTTAAATATTTCCAAACTGAGAGGACCAGAAGACACTGCTGTGTATTTCTGTGCTGCTAGTACTGCACAGTGTTTCACTATAACCTGTCTGTTCTACAGAAACCCTCTCTGATCCGTTCTACAGTTCCACAGCTCAACACACCAGCATCTGTCTTCAACCACTTCAACCACAAATTGATGTAAATCATTAGATATAAATCATGTAGTGAAGCTGTTGTTAGAAATGGCGTTGTAGATGTTTTGGTTTGGGACTGCTTTGCTGCCTTAGGACATGGACAACTTGTTATTATTAGGACATGGACAACTTGTTATTATTAGGACATGGACAACTTGCTATTATTAGGACATGGACAACTTGTTATTATTAGGACATGGACAACTTGCTATTATTAGGACATGGACAACTTGTTATTATTAGGACATGGACAACTTGTTATTATTAGGACATGGACAACTTGCTATTATTAGGACATGGACAAGTGTCACGGTGTGTAGGGTGGATGGAAGGATGAAGCCAGGCAGAGTAGTTGATAGCGTTCTATAGTCTCTTTTATTCCAGGTACAATCCCTTAGAATGCAGAGGAGCGTAAACACGCTAATATTCCAATAGAAAAGATGCGTCGCAGCGCATTCAGTAAAACGAGAATACTCCTAACAGAGTATAAAGAACCACGACCTCACAATGAGATTCGTGGGGTACAAGACACGTAACATTTAACAATTCCACACAAAGACAACCCGACACACAGGGAACTTAAATAGTCCTCTAATGAGGTAATGGACACCAGGTGTAGTGATGACGAAACTGAACCAGGTGTGCAGGGGGAGGAGATAACGATGATGGCTCAGAAGACCGGGGAGAACGACTGCCGAAGCCTGCCCGCAGGTGGCGGTAGATTGGCTTCTGAGGGAGTTCTCACAACAAGTTGTTATTATTAGGACATGGACAACTTGCTATTATTAGGACATGGACAACTTGCTATTATTAGGACATGGACAACTTGTTATTATTAGGACATGGACAACTTGCTATTATTAGGACATGGACAACTTGCTATTATTAGGACATGGACAACTTGCTATTATTAGGACATGGACAACTTGTTATTATTAGGACATGGACAACTTGATATTATTAGGACATGGACAACTTGATATTATTAGGACATGGACAACTTGATATTATTAGGACATGGACAACTTGTTATTATTAGGACATGGACAACTTGTTATTATTAGGACATGGACAACTTGTTATTATTAGGACATGGACAACTTGTTATTATTAGGACATGGACAACTTGTTATTATTAGGACATGGACAAATTGCTATTATTAGGACATGGACAACTTGTTATTATTAGGACATGGACAACTTGTTATTATTAGGACATGGACAACTTGTTATTATTAGGACATGGACAACTTGTTATTATTAGGACATGGACAACTTGCTATTATTAGGACATGGACAACTTGTTATTATTAGGACATGGACAACTTGCTATTATTAGGACATGGACAACTTGCTATTATTAGGACATGGACAACTTGTTATTATTAGGACATGGACAACTTGTTGTTATTAGGACATGGACAACTTGCTATTATTAGGACATGGACAACTTGTTATTATTAGGACATGGACAACTTGCTATTATTAGGACATGGACAACTTTCTATAATTAGGACATGGACAACTTGTTATTATTAGGACATGGACAACTTGTTATTATTAGGACATGGACAACTTGCTATTATTAGGACATGGACAACTTGTTATTATTAGGACATGGACAACTTGCTATTATTAGGACATGGACAACTTGCTATTATTAGGACATGGACAACTTGTTATTATTAGGACATGGACAACTTGTTGTTATTAGGACATGGACAACTTGCTATTATTAGGACATGGACAACTTGTTATTATTAGGACATGGACAACTTGCTATTATTAGGACATGGACAACTTTCTATAATTAGGACATGGACAACTTGTTATTATTAGGACATTGACAACTTGTTATTATTAGGACATGGACAACTTGTTATTATTAGGACATGGACACGTTGTTATTATTAGGACATGGACAACTTGCTATTATTTGGACATGGACAACTTGCAATTATTAGGACATGGACAACTTGCTATTATTAGGACATGGACAACTTGCAATTATTAGGACATGGACAACTTGCAATTATTAGGACACGGACAACTTGTTATTATTAGGACATGGCAGAGCTGTGCTCGAGACCACCTAAAGCGAGACCGAGACCATTGTCTTATGTAACCATAAAATACGAAAATAAAACCATGATTTTAAAATGCACAGGCTATGATATTAAAATTTCTAAAAATCGAATAAATGAAAATCCATCAAACTGTATGTCCTATGTTGATGTAGTAAATGCTAACACATTTTAGATCACAAGCGACTTGCAATCAAATGATTTGCGCATGATTGGCCGATAAACAAATCTATTTATAATTATTTATCCGTCCACAGGCACGCAGCTTCAGCTGTTTGTCTGCTTGAGCATGACACGCAAACGAACCGGTTGCACTGCGCACAGTGTTCATTAGTCTTGTTACGAGTGCACATGAGACAGCAGCAGTGTTGATATAGATCAGACCGAAACCCGTCCAGTTTAATGAAGATCGGACCAAAACGGGTCCAGTTTGATATAGATCGGACCATAACGGTCCAGTTTTATGCTCTTTCTGCCGTATGCCCCCCGGACTTATGTATGTCCCACGTCCTTCTGTGTGCATGAGTAATTTCATTTATCGCCCATTTGTAGTAAGCCTATTAATAATTATTGTTTATATTCGTTTAATTTCGATACAAAACAATATTTTGTTGAAGTCTCTTGTAGGCTATATGAATACACTGTGGTTCATTCGTTATTATTGAGTGAAATAGGCGCATGACACATGAATGGGGCTGTATGTATTTGGAGGAATTCGTTCTGTTTATTTAGTGAAACATATTTCTTTATAAACTTACCTCTTTTTTCTAGTTCAACCAAGCCAATCAGACTATTGTCTATATGTGTTCTCGTAGTATTTGTCTGTGTATCGCCCATTCAACCATTGCCATATAGGCTCAGTGAAGTGTGATTGGTGTCTGGGTACCGCAATTAGGGTACCAACGCCCAGCGGCGTGGGATTTTGGCGACAGGAAGGCAGTTTAGGTATCAAAAAACATGTAAATAGTAGTTTTATATATTGTTCGGTTTGTGATTTTGCAATTCTGAAAACGGGACAAGGTAAAATGCACGTATTTAGGAAAAGTCATGGAAGGACGTCGGCTGTAGCTTTTCAACATTATATATGTATTTTAATTACTAACCGCTGTGTGTTTTCGGACAAATTATTTATTTGTGCTCAATGTGCTGAATATAGGCAAAACGAATATATTGGCTGATTGTGCAGACATGATCGAGCATCTGTTTAAGATTGAAGTATTTACGTGAATGGGTGCACCCTCTAGCGACGCTGGGGGTGGGCTTTTCTTCAAAAGTAGATAGCCATTGGCGGGATAAGCCACATCAGAAAAAAACAGTCTGACTCTGGACGAAATACAGCCAATGGAAATACAGCCTCTACATGTCATACTTAAATATCTTTCTAGAAAACATTGTGGGCGATAATTTCTACGCTGGTCTCGGAAGAATTTATGAGTCCTTACTGTCCGAGACCGAGTCGAGACCGAGTCCAAATGTAACCGAGACCGAGACGAGACCGAGACCTTAAAAAAGTGGTCTCGAGACCGAGACCGGTCTCGAGTACTACAGCTCTGGGACATGGACAACTTGTTATTATTAGGACATGGACAACTTGCTATTATTAGGACATGGACAACTTGTTATTATTAGGAGATGGACAACTTGATATTATTAGGACATGGACAACTTGTTATTATTAGGACATGGACAACTTGATATTATTAGAAACATGGACAACTTGTTATTATTAGGACATGGACAACTTGTTATTATTAGGACATGGACAACTTGTTATTATTAGGACATGGACAACTTGTAGATTTTTAAATCTATATTCCCTAAATAGAAGATGAGGTGACAGAAGAATGACTTGAGATCAGTCCTGTAGGTGGCGTTTCAGCTCAGAAAATACACAGGGACTAAAAAGAGTTGACCTACCACAGTAATCCATGTGGACCAATCAGAAACAGATTAACACAATACTTTTGTCTGGATAGAATCCTCCTGTTATAATGTGGTTTGGTTTGTTTCATAGTTTCCATCTTGAACACTGAGACTCAACATGATCAGATATCTTCTCCTCGTCTCCATGGGTCACACAGTCTGGACTGCAGGTATTTATTCAGAACATTGATTTCATCGTCTTCATAATATCCTTATATGTTTTGGTCTCAATGTACAGGTGAATTAATAATTTATTGTATTTCTCTCCAGGATCTTCTCTAAGTGACCAGGTTCACCAGAGTCCAGCATCTCTGTTCAAATTACATGGAGAGTCAGCTATGATGCAGTGTTCACATAGTATTACAAGTTATAACCGTATCCTCTGGTACAAACAAGATCGACATGGAAAGTTAATATTTCTTGGGTACTTGCTCGCGTCAAATGCAAACATTGAGCCTGGACATAATATAACATTGGAAGGAGATGCTAATGCAAATCGTAACAGCACCATAACCATCAATCAACTAACTCCAGATAGCAGTGCTGTTTATTTCTGTGCTGCTAGTTTACACAGTGGATCAGATCTGTCTCTCTGCTCTACAAAAACCTCCTCCCTGAGATGCTATAAGAGTCCTCACACCTGCATCAAAGTCCCTCTGTAACTGACTGTCATTCTGTACCAACACACTCACCAGATGGTCTATTAGAAAGAGGAGGTTCCCTCTGATGACACATTCAGGAGAACATCAGCAGATCTCATATGTGTACTCATAGTGTCATACTTTATTTCTTACATTCTCTCTCCTGAAAAACCATTGGATGAGAAAGCATGAGGACCCTCTGACCTGATCTTCTTGTCCAATCGGCTTTGAGAGGAAGACCAGGACAAAGAAGAATACCATCAAACATTTTCCCATTATAGATTGTATTACGACGTCTGTCCTATAGGTGGAGATAAAGCTCAACATATACAAATGGAACAACCAGACAAAGTATACCTACCACAGTCAGGGCCGCATTAAGCGCTCACTGGGCCCCGGGACTATGAGTTACTGCGGGCCCCCCCCACACCACTTTAGGTCACCAACTGAGAGAGAAAACTTCCCCACATATTTTTCTGAAACACTGCTGAAGTTGTTTTACATAAATATAATCTAGAATCATTCAGAATTCAGAAACGTCTTCTCCTTGCTCGGTCTCATTATCTCCAGCAGCAGATCAAGTAAATGTTTCATCTTTCTGGTGATCTGGTCAGGATAAGCATGAAACACATTTTTACACATATGCTGTTAGATGAACACTAACCTGTCAATATGGCTTGCTAATAGCGAATATAGGGGTGGGCAATGAGCTAAATGATATATCATTATACGAGTCATTTTATCTATCTATAATATAGGCCTACTTCACAGTCAAGTTATATTACTTTTTATTTGTATTATTAATACGATTTTTATCATATAAAAATTTTATGCCAGTAAAATTTCATTATTCTTGTGACCAATTTCAATATCACCAAAAATGATAGTATCTTAAGAAATTAATCTCAAGCTTACTGATGACAAAAGTCACAATTAACAATAGAACAAAGGCACATAAGAAATCGACCTACTTGAAAAACTTAAAGCACTGAATAATATTATATTGTATAAAGTAATCAAATATACAATACATAGTTTTCACTATAAATTCAACATTCATTCTTATTTATTTTACAAATGTGATTCAGTCAATGGCAGTAAATTACTTTCTTTCTGATGTTTGATTAACATTATTGACAATGGCGACAGCAGCTTTATTATCAGCTTCTGTCACTTTAAGACCCCACACCTCAGGGTCCGAACGCAAGTGTGCTGGGCAAAATCGTCAAGTTCAGTCTAGAATGAAGTGAAGAGTGGAGGCGATTGATTGGTTGATGCGTATATTCTAATAAGGCGCAAACAGCCATCATCTGATAGGCCTACGTGCTGCAGCAGGTCGGTCGTTCACAAGTTAAATATAGAATAAATGTGATTGCCATATCAAATTAAAACGTGACGTTTCAATTCACCATGCCCTGCTGCCCACGGGGGTTTGGTTGACAGGCGACCTGACATCATAACATGACAATCATAACGCCGAATACGCAATTTGGTCCGACAACAAAGCAGTCAGTAGATTAACGTCAATGCACTTGAATTTGAAAAAAGGGTATTGTTTAAATGACAAGATTTGAAAGTTGAGACTTTGTTTCATATCAACAGTAAGCTGCTCTGAGCTCTCTCTTTTATGTCGGCGCGTAGTCACTCTCAGTGTAACGTTAGTCTTTGCCCCGCAATGTTTTTTTCATGTCCGTGACTCGTGAAGCCGCCTGGCTTGTCACACAGTAACTAAAAATGGCTGGTCTTTGCGAACGGTCACTATTATATTAATGACAATGATTGCATGATAATGCATATCAAGGGCGTAGGTTTAGGGGGGGGGGGGCGCTGGGGACATGTCCCCACCAATATTTTAACATGACTAAATTGTCCTCCCCCCTCACACCACTCGGTACGACCGGCTACACGTGGATCAGACGTTCTCTGACACAAATAACATATTCACAAACAAAAACCCGAATGGTAACAGGTGATGACCGTTTGAACCACGGGAATTAAAACATACAGCCCAACGTTTCACAATAAGACATTCACCTTCACACCTCGCACACAATTCGTTAATTATCTCTAATATTCCGTTTAAATGTGACTTCAATCCCTCCTACATTTCTACTCCTAACGTGTAATTGTTAATTTATGTCATTCACACCTATATATTGGGTGAAGCAGAGCACGTTGATGTGTTTATACTGCTGCTGTGTAAATAATATCCATGAATCCGTCATGAATTGGAGCCTCCCCCTTGTTAGTCTGAGTAGCCAGTCAGACTCAGAACGAATGTGTGCACTTGAAATGTTAAGAGTGAATAATAAACGATAAAATATAAATATATTGCACTCCTCTATATTATTGTTGTAAATGTATAGTATTTCTAACGTTAACGAGCCTTTGCGAGCTCTGTAACTGGAACACAACTACTGAATAATCTGCTTGCAAGTTATCGGACAATCATTCGTCTTAATGCAGACTAACTAGTTTCTGCAAACATGTAAAATGATTTGTTAATATCGTCATACCAAACTGCTTATTTCAATGGTTTAGATGTCAACAGAATGACACAAAAACATTACATTGTTACAGGTAGTTTTTTTGGTCTTTTATTGGGGGGGCTATTAGCTATTTTTTTTACCGACTAAGCAAAAGAGGCCTGTTATGACGTCATCAGCGTTGCCCTGACAACAGTGTTCAAGAAAATGTTTGTATGGCCAATATATAATACTATAAATATAACCTAAAATAATATAATTGGTTAATGTTCTGAAAAATCAAGCGATAATAAAAAATGCAATTCAGTTTAGACGAAGAAAAAAACAATGTACATTGTCCAAAAAAGTAACTTAAACAAAATAAACAAAAAAAACTATTACTGATTCTAAAATGACCCCAATGCATGCGCCGATCAGTAACTTGAACACATTCTTGAAACAGTTTCTTCTTGTCCAAGTTACCCTATACTTCTCCCAGTTCACCGGCCACTTACTATCATGTATTTCGTGAGAAGTTGAGGAATTGACGTGTTGTAAACTAACATGGCGCTGCCCATCGCACATACAGCTCAACTAACACGATCGTTATAAAGGTGTTTCATCCACTTGCACATATTTGATAATCGGAATATCAGTGTTTCATGTTATAGCTAAGGCATTTGTGAATATTTTGAATAAAAAAGGTAAATGACATAGAACAGATCATCATTCATTCAGCGCTGTGTTGTGGTTGCGCTGTGTCACGTGACAAGCAATGACGCGTCACCATGGAAACATTAAAGTGACAGGTTCTAAATATCGGTGACCTAGAAAGACTCACGCTGGGTGACCAGACTCAGGGATGTCAAACCGGTTCCACGGGGGGCCTAGTGTATGCAGGTTTTTGGGTTTTCATTTAAATTAGTTCCCAGTTCAGACCTAAACAACCAGTAGAGGGTAGAACCTTACCAATTAGAGCAAAGACCTGTAGACACCCGGCCCTCCATGGAACCGGTTTGACACCTGTGATAGAATATTTTAAACTTACATGTGAACGGATTCCGTCCAATTGCCCCTTCGCAAAACCACGCCTCTAACACGCAGATTGGCAATGTCAGTTTATTATTGAACACTACGTTTACACAGAGGCTGCGTGATCTGTAAACAACAGAAGCCGGTTCTCGGCCCTCAAGCGGGAAGTTAGCTAATGTTAGTTAGAAATTCCATGGGACGACCGCGCCTTTCCAGCTTCATGGATTTGCGCTCTGGCCTGAGCAGGAATGGATGGACAAGCGCGAAGTGTTGGGGAGGAGGTTTAATTCATCCATGTATTACCCGGCCCGGGTAACATCTCTAGTTCTTCTTGACGTTTTAACATTTTTCAACTTTAAAAGAAGATGGTGATCAACAGTACAGGTATGGGAGTTTTTATATGCATATTTGCACTGCGATTGATGTAGTTAATTGTTGCCAATTAAGTAATTTACAGATCAATGAAAAAATTGTCTGTGTGTGTCAGTGTGTGTGTGGATTTTAGTGTGTTTTTTGTGGCATACAGAGATAATGACAATATTTATCACGGCACTTTATATTGGTTACGCTGCGATGGCAGAGGAGGATTTCACATTTTGTGGATTTGGTTCTGTAACTGCACTGCATTCTATGTGGGTTGCAAATCCCACATTGTTTTAATGGTGTTATTTGATGCAGATATGTTGCTTTGTATGCTTATGGTGTGTTTTCTTTTACATATGTAATGAATTTCCTTGTAATCATTGACTTAACGCGCTGCTGTTTTCCACAGTGGTGCTTTGGCACTGTTCGGTTGAGCTGGTGTTGCAGGGGCTGTTACATGTGCAGTCGACATTGTTGAGGGTTTTATGCTGAGTATTTTCGTGTTGTTGACTGGCCAAAGGTAACGTTTATTCATTTTTGATGAGCCGTTATTCAATATTTTCCCCGTCCTGCTGTAATGTTTTTTCATCTGATCTTTTGTCCCCACCACTTTTTAACACAAACTGACGCCCCTGCATGGAATATACGGCAAAGCGCCACTAAATAACAGGGCTAATTTGTGGGGGGCGTGGTAAGGCTTTGGCAATCAAATGGCTAATAGTCAATCTGCTCCACAGTCAATCTGCTCCACAACCAATCACGGGCCCCCTCTTTGCTCGGGCCCCGGGGCTTAAGCCCCGCCTAGCCCTATTGTTAATGCGGGCCTGACCACAGTAATCACGTGGATCAACCAGACACAGATCAAGAGAATACGTTGGTCTTGTTGGAATCCTCCTGTTATAATGTTGTTTGGTTTGTTTCATAGTTTCCATCTTGAACACTGAGACTCAACATGATCAGAGTTCTTCTCCTCGTCTCCATGGGTCACACAGTCTGGACTGCAGGTATTTATTCAGAACATTGATTTCATCGTCTTCATAATATCCTTATATGTTTTGGTCTCTATGTACAGGTGAATTAATAATTTATTGTATTTCTCTCTAGGTTCTTCTCTAAGTGACCAGGTTCACCAGAGTCCTGCAGCTCTGTTCAAATTACATGGAGAGTCAGCTATGATGCAGTATTCACATAGTATTACAAATTATAATGTTATTCTCTGGTACAAACAAGATGGACATGGAAAGTTAATATTTCTTGGGTACTTGCTCGCGTCAAATGCAAACATTGAGCCTGGACATAATATAACATTGGAAGGAGATGCTAATGCTAATCGTAACAGCACCATAACCATCAATCAACTAACTCCAGATAGCAGTGCTGTTTATTTCTGTGCTGCTAGTTTACACAGTGGATCAGATCTGTCTCTCTGCTCTACAAAAACCTCCTCCCTGAGATGTTATAAGAGTCCTCACACCTGCATCAAAGTCCCTCTGTAACTGACTGTCATTCTGTACCAACACACACACCAGATGGTCTATTAGAAAGAGGAGGTTCCCTCTGATGACACATTCAGGAGAACATCAGCAGATCTCATATGTGTACTCATAGTGTCATACTTTATTTCTTACATTCTCTCTCCTGAAAAACTATTGGATGAGAAAGCATGAGGACCCTCTGACCTGAAATTCTTGTCCAATCGGCTTTGAGAGGAAGACCAGGACAAAGAAGAATACCATCAAACATTTTCCCATTATAGATTGTATTACGACGTCTGTCCTATAGGTGGAGATAAAGCTCAACATATACAAATGGAAATAGGGTGTTATTTGTCATTATCACATGTCCATTACTAGCGCACTATAGAGGATATAGGGTGTTATTTGTTATCATCACATGTCCATAGTAGTGCACTATAGAGGGTATAGGGTGTTATTTGACATCACTACATGTCCACTAGTAGTGCACTATAGAGGATATAGGGTGTTATTTGTTATCATCACATGTCCATAGTAGTGCACTATAGAGGGTATAGGGTGTTATTTGTCATCACTACATGTCCACTAGTAGTGCACTATAGAGGAAATAGGGTGTTATTTGTTATCATCACATGTCCATTAGTAGTGCACTATAGAGGGTATAGGGTGTTACTTATCATCACATGTCCATAGTAGTGCACTATAGAAGGTATAGGGTGTCATTTGTCATCACTACATGTCCATAGTAGTGCACTATAGAGGATATAGGATGTTATTAGTCATCATCACATGTCTATAGTAGTGCACTATAGAGGATATAGGGTGTTATTTGTCATAATCACATGTCTATAGTAGTGCACTATAGATGGTATAGGGTGTCATTTGTCATCATCACATGTCCATAGTAGTGCACTATAGAGGGTATAGGGTGTCATTTGTCATCACTAGATGTCCATTAGTAGTGCACTATAGAGGGTATAGGGTGTTACTTATCATCACATGTCCATAGTAGTGCACTATAGAGGGTATAGGGTGTTATTTGTCATCACTACATGTCCATAGTAGTGCACTATATAGGGTATAGGGTGTCATTTGTCATCATCACATGTCCATAGTAGTGCACTATAGAGGGTATAGGGTGTTATTTGTCATCATCACATGTCCATAGTAGTGCACTATAGAGGGTATAGGGTGTTACTTTTCATCACATGTCCATAGTAGTGCACTATAGAGGATATAGGATGTTATTAGTTATCATCACATGTCCATAGTAGTGCACTATAGAGGATATAGGGTGTTATTAGTTATCATCATATGTCCATAGTAGTGCACCATAGAGGATATAGGGTGTTATTAGTTATCATCACATGTCCATAGTAGTACACTATAGAGGATATAGGGTGTTATTTGTCATAATCACATGTCTATAGTAGTGCACTATAGAGGGTATAGGGTGTTATTTGTCATCATCACATGTCCATAGTAGTGCACTATAGAGGGTATAGGGTGTTATTTGTCATCATCACATGTCCATAGTAGTGCACTATAGAGGGTATAGGGTGTTATTTGTTATCATCACATGTCCATAGTAGTGCACTATAGAGGATATAGGGTGTTATTTGTTATCATCACATGTCCATAGTAGTGCACTATAGAGGGTATAGGGTGTTATTAGTTATCATCACATGTCCATAGTAGTGCACTATAGAGGGTATAGGGTGTTATTTGTCATCATCACATGTCCATAGTAGTGCACTATAGAGGGTATAGGGTGTTATTTGTTATCATCACATGTCCATAGTAGTGCACTATAGAGGGTATAGGGTGTTATTTGGGAGGGTCACATACATCTGACACGCCCACTAGCTGACATCACATCTGTGTATCTGAAAACTCTTTCTCCTCTATGTGACCAATCATCTCTCTCCACAACCATCAACATGATCCATCTTCTCATACATGTAGTAACTCTATTACTATGGATGACAGGTAATAAATATTTAAATATATAAATACAACTTAATTATAATCATATCAATATGTTTAGTAATACTGTATCATTTAGATGGTCTGTTTCCATTCACAGGGCTGTCACTAACAGACAAAGTCCACCAGACTCCTACTGAAATACTAAAAAAACCTGGAGATGAAGTTCAGCTGACCTGCACACATACTGATACCTCCTACAATATGATACTGTGGTACCAGCAGTCAGTACAAAACCCAGCACTGAAACTGATTGGAAATGTGAGATTTTCAGAACCAAAAAGCGAAGATTCATTTAAAGAACGTTTTAAAGTGAGTGGAGATGCTTCAGCTGGGAAAATGGTGTATTTAAATATTTCCAAACTGAGAGGACCAGAAGACACTGCTGTGTATTTCTGTGCTGCTAGTACTGCACAGTGTTTCACTATAACCTGTCTGTTCTACAGAAACCCTCTCTGATCCGTTCTACAGTTCCACAGCTCAACACACCAGCATCTGTCTTCAACCACTTCAACCACTAATTGATGTAAATCATTAGATATAAATCATGTAGTGAAGCTGTTGTTAGAAATGGCGTTGTAGATGTTTTGGTTTGGGACTGCTTTGCTGCCTTAGGACATGGACAACTTGTTAGTATTAGGACATGGACAACTTGTTATTATTAGGACATGGACAACTTGTTATTATTAGGACATGGACAACTTGTTATTATTAGGACATGAACAACTTGTTATTATTAGGACATGGACAACTTGTTATTATTTGGACATGGACAACTTGTTATTATTAGGACATGGACAACTTGTTATTATTAGGACATGGACAACTTGTTATTATTAGGACATGGACAACTTGTTATTATTAGGACATGGACAACTAGTCATTATTAGGACATGGACACCTTGTTATTACTAGGACATGGACAACTAGTCATTATTAGGACATGGACAACTTGTTATTATTAGGACATGGACAACTTGTTATTACTAGGACATGGACAACTAGTCATTATTAGGACATGGACAACTTGTCATTATTGAATCTATCCTGAGGGATCTCCTGCCGTACCAGGACATGACATAGACCAACGTGGAAACACTAGATATGAAGATAAGCGTGGACCTATTTATTTGCACAATAAAGCTGCATATCTGTTCAGTTATGAATGCATTATTAAAAGTATGAATTTGAATCTGTAATTTGCAGCTGATCCTTTAAGTTCTTTAAGTTGCGAGGAGGAGCCGGCATGGATGGAACCAGAATGCATCCTAAATCACCCCTGGTGCCGTCACTAACCCATGGAAACACACTCAACAGAACAGGAGAACCACTTCCTGTTCTGACGTTTGCGTGTCTATTATAGGGGCTTTTGCAGGTGGATAGAGGTCATCATGGGCATTGAGGACAAACAGACCCAATACGCTGTGACACAGTCTTTACAAAACCAATAAAATATTCTGTGACTTGTGCCATTGTGGACCGTTTGTTGGTTCAGACCAGATGAAGTAGCCTCGGCGCCCAACACCCGGTCACCAGTCTCTGGTCTGTCCCTCCATGGACCACTGTTGGTAGGTGATCACACCCGGTCACCAGTCTCTGTTCTGTCCCTCCATGTGCCACTGTTGGTAGGTGATCACACCCGGTCACCAGTCTCTGATCTGTCCCTCCATGTACCACTGTTGGTAGGTGATCACACCCGGTCACCAGTCTCTGTTCTGTCCCTCAATGGACCACTGTTGGTAGGTGATCACACCCGGTCACCAGTCTCTGGTCTGTCCCTCCTTGGACCACTGTTGGTAGGTGATCACACCCGGTCACCAGTCTCTGTTCTGTCCCTCCATGTACCACTGTTGGGAGGTGATCACACCCGGTCACCAGTCTCTGTTCTGTCCCTCCATGTACCACTGTTGGTAGGTGATCACACCCGGTCACCAGTCTCTGTTCTGTCCCTCCATGTACCACTGTTGGTAGGTGATCACACCCGGTCACCAGTCTCTGTTCTGTCCCTCCATGGACCACTGTTGGTAGGTGATCACACCCGGTCACCAGTCTCTGTTCTGTCCCTCCATGTACCACTGTTGGTAGGTGATCACACCCGGTCACCAGTCTCTGTTCTGTCCCTCCATGTACCACTGTTGGGAGGTGATCACACCCGGTCACCAGTCTCTGTTCTGTCCCTCCATGTACCACTGTTGGTAGGTGATCACACCCGGTCACCAGTCTCTGTTCTGTCCCTCCATGTACCACTGTTGGTAGGTGATCACACCCGGTCACCAGTCTCTGTTCTGTCCCTCCATGTGCCACTGTTGGTAGGTGATCACACCCGGTCACCAGTCTCTGTTCTGTCCCTCAATGGACCACTGTTGGTAGGTGATCACACCCGGTCACCAGTCTCTGGTCTGTCCCTCCTTGGACCACTGTTGGTAGGTGATCACACCCGGTCACCAGTCTCTGTTCTGTCCCTCCATGTACCACTGTTGGGAGGTGATCACACCCGGTCACCAGTCTCTGTTCTGTCCCTCCATGTACCACTGTTGGTAGGTGATCACACCCGGTCACCAGTCTCTGTTCTGTCCCTCCATGTACCACTGTTGGTAGGTGATCACACCCGGTCACCAGTCTCTGTTCTGTCCCTCCATGTACCACTGTTGGCAGGTGATCACACCCGGTCACCAGTCTCTGTTCTGTCCCTCCATGGACCACTGTTGGTAGGTGATCACACCCGGTCACCAGTCTCTGTTCTGTCCCTCCATGTACCACTGTTGGTAGGTGATCACACCCGGTCACCAGTCTCTGTTCTGTCCCTCCATGTACCACTGTTGGGAGGTGATCACACCCGGTCACCAGTCTCTGTTCTGTCCCTCCATGTACCACTGTTGGTAGGTGATCACACCCGGTCACCAGTCTCTGATCTGTCCCTCCATGTACCACTGTTGGTAGGTGATCACACCTGGTCACCAGTCTCTGGTCTGTCCCTCCATGTACCACTGTTGGTAGGTGATCACACCCGGTCACCAGTCTCTGATCTGTCCCTCCATGGACCACTGTTGGTAGGTGATCACACCCGGTCACCAGTGTCTGATCTGTCCCTCCATGTACCACTGTTGGTAGGTGATCACACCCGGTCACCAGTCTCTGTTCTGTCCCTCCATGTACCACTGTTGGTAGGTGATCACACCCGGTCACCAGTCTCTGGTCTGTCCCTCCATGTACCACTGTTGGTAGGTGATCACACCCGGTCACCAGTCTCTGTTCTGTCCCTCCATGGACCACTGTTGGTAGGTGATCACTACGGCTGACTGGAAGACCCCACAAGTGTTGTTGTTTCTGAGATGCTCTGACCCAGTCACCCGGCCATTACAATTGGGCTCCTGTCAGCGTCACTTTGAGTAATTTCCTCCTGCATGTCTGCATCCAACAAATTGAATACTAGAAATGATTGCTTGCATCACATCTAATCTACCCAGGTAGTGACAAGTAATTGAAGATTTTTAAATCTATATTCCCTAAATAGAAGATGAGGAGAGAGAAGAATGACTTGAGATCAGTCCTGTAGGTGGCGCTTCAGCTCAGAAAATACACAGGGACTAAAAAGAGTTGACCTACCACAGTAATCCATGTGGACCAATCAGAAACAGATCAACACAATACTTTCGTCTGGATAGAATCCTCCTGTTATAATTTGGTTTGGTTTGTTTCATAGTTTCCATCTTGAACACTGAGACTCAACATGATCAGATATCTTCTCCTCGTCTCCATGGGTCACACAGTCTGGACTGCAGGTATTTATTCAGAACATTGATTTCATCGTCTTCATAATATCCTTATTTGTTTTGGTCTCAATGTACAGGTGAATTAATAATTTATTGTATTTCTCTCCAGGTTCTTCTCTAAGTGACCAGGTTCACCAGAGTCCAGCATCTCTGTTCAAATTACAGGGAGAGTCAGCTAAGATGCAGTGTTTACATAGTGTTACAAATTATAATGTTATTCTCTGGTACAAACAAGATGAAAATAGAAAATTGATACTTCTTGGGTACTTGTACATGACAATGAAAAACCCTGAGCCTGGACATAATATAACATTAGAAGGAGATGCTAATGCAAATCGTAACAGCACCATAACCATCAATCAACTAACTCCAGATAGCAGTGCTGTTTATTTCTGTGCTGCTAGTTTACACAGTGGATCAGATCTGTCTCTCTGCTCTACAAAAACCTCCTCCCTGAGATGTTATAAGAGTCCTCACACCTGCATCAAAGTCCCTCTGTAACTGACTGTCATTCTGTACCAACACACACACCAGATGGTCTATTAGAAAGAGGAGGTTCCCTCTGATGACACATTCAGGAGAACATCAGCAGATCTCATATGTGTACTCATAGTGTCATACTTTATTTCTTACATTCTCTCCTGAAAAACCATTGGATGAGAAAGTATGAGGACCCTCTCACCTGAATTTCTTATACAATGGGCTTTGACAAAAAGAACAGGCAAAGGACAAAGGAGAATACATTTGAAATATTTCTCATGATACATTGTATTATCACATATGCCCTGTAGGTGGAGATTAAGCTCAACATATACAAATGGAACAACCAGACAGAGTAAACCTACCACAGTAATCAATAGGGGTCCAACCAGACAGAGTAGACCTACCACAGTAATCAATAGGGGACCAACCAGACAGAGTAGACCTACCACAGTAATCAATATGGACCAACCAGACAGAGTAGACCTACCACAGTAATCCATGTGGAATTATTCTCTCCATCTCCATGGGTTACACATTCACTATTTCTCTCTCTCTTTTCAGAACATTCTCTAAGTGACCAGGTTCACCAGTTTTACATTCTATTTTGAACATCAAATGTCAACACAACTGTTTTGAAAAGAAGCTTGACTGTTTAAACAGGATGCAAATCTGTCACAGCTCTCTCCGAAGCAACTCTATCGCCATCTGCAGGCAGGCTTTGGCATTAGTCCTCACAGATCTTCTAACGCCAACCGTTCCGCCCATCAAATCATTGTTTTTTTTACCTAAATGAACAGTTTTTGCAAATGCCATAATGCTTTTACAAAAACGCTGTGTGCAGTTCACTGAACTTTTTTATAAACGGCTGTGTATATCTGTTCAAAACCCTTTAGATATGATTTCTTCCTGTTACAAGCCCTTTATGCAAAGGCTTAATTTAGGGTAACGCATGTTCTGTTGGACTGGTGGAATTGTGATGTCACATCCTGTTAAATTTTCTTCGCAGTACCATTGATGTTGTTCTTGTGAATTTGGTCTCATAATGATGACATTTTTCATTCTGCTCGTACTTATTTGCCACACAGGTAATATGATTAATATTTCAGATATCTTGGGTTCAGGTTGTACATAAGCCTCTATATTCACATTCACTATGGCATGTGTGCATTTATTTTTATATATAAAGTATTAATGTTGTCACCATCTCTTCCCAGGTCTCTCTCTCAGTCTTAAGGTTCATCAGACACCCTCAGATGTTCTTGTGAAACATGGAGAAAATGTTCAACTATTCTGTCACCATGAGAGAACTAACTACAGATTGATGCAGTGGTTCCAGCAGTCACCAGGAGGAACCGAACTGAAACTCATAGCTGATTTATATTTCAAGACTCAGAACACATACATTAAAGAACATGTCAACATTAGTGGGGATTTGAGTCAGAACAACATGAAGAATGCGTCTCTGAACATGTTCAACCTTCAAGGTCCCCAACACAGAGCAGAGTATTTCTGTGTCGCTAGTGAAGGAGCACTGTGCCAAAGACCCACAGGCACCACTACAAAAACTCTGACAGATACCCCACCCTTGTATTTTAGTGTCCACTTCTATCTTACTGTAATATTCTATATAATAGGGAACCTCGCTTACATGAATTCTGGATTACATTCACACCTTAACCACATTACATCATGACATCATTGGTGATGTCATTTCCTTTTTGTGATCCTCTCATTCAGTTCAGATGAGGTGAGATGCCAGTGGGCTGTTGATGTTCAGCTTAGAGTCAACATGTATAAACCTGTCATGATCATTAGTGTCCTTCTCTGTCTCACAGGTAATAACATGTTATTAGAAATAACAATTGTTAACGTGTTATTAATGTTTATATGAATTCTGTGTCTATGAGATGATAATGATTGTTTTCCATAGGTTTCTCTCTCGGTGTTGAGGTTCATCAGATTCCCTCTACAGTCATCAGCAGACCTGGAGAGAATGTCCAACTCTTCTGCCAACATCAGAAAACAGACTACAGGGTCATGCTGTGGTATCAGAAATCACCAGGACAAACTGCACTGAATCTTATAGGATATTTAAATTATGATACACCAGCTATTGAAGATTTATATACAAATAAGTTTAATATCAGTGGGACCTTGAGTGGAGAAAAAGCAAAGAATGCCTCTCTGAATGTTTTCAACTTGACACATGAAGACACTGCGGTGTATTTCTGTGCAGCTAGTTATGCACAGTGTTTCACTATAACCTCTCTGTTCTACATAAACCTCTCATTCACTCTCAGTAGATTATACAGCACCAACAACATCACAGGTGCATCCTGGTCTGGATGCGATTCAGTGCCAATTTAATCTAACAGTAATACCACAATGCATTCTGTCACTGATGATGATGTCACTTCCTGTTCCTCTTCCACTCCAGCAGGTTCAGATGTGATGTTAGTGTATACAGTGTATCCAGAATATATATACATATACAGTATCTCACAAAAGTAAGTACACCCCTCACATTTCTGTACTTTTTCACGTAGGGGTGTACTCACTTTTGTTGCCAGCTTTTCAGACATTAATGGCTGTATTGATTTTTTTTAAGGGGACAGCAAATGTCCAACACTTTTCCAAACACTTTTGTTAGATACTGTATATGTATATACAATTATATATATAAACAAAGTTGTGTGGAAAAGGTCTTTGTAAATGTATGGTTTTCTCAATATTTCCAGGTGTGTCTCAGTTCCTCTTCCACTCCGGCACCACAAGAGGGTGTTGTTATGTATCGATAACATTTTGTAAAATGTATTCCCAATCTAACCTTGCCCAAACCTTTCTCTATCTCACAAATAAAATGTAAAAGTTTGTTGAGAGTATCAGTGTCTCTAGAATATTTGCAGACTTGGGATTCTCAAATATATTGTGGCCAATAAATCGACCTTCCAGAATTCAGTATAACGCAGAATTATGAACAGTAAATATCCAGTAAAGAAAATGTACACCAACTCACAGAGCGCGGAGCGTAAAATCGCCTGAAGTTTGTTGCTTCACTCAACACAGAGTTCCAAACTGCCTCTGGAAGCAACATCAGCATCAGAACTGTGAGTCAGGAGCTTCACATATTGGGTTTATATCTAGGCAGCTGAACACAAACAAGACAAAGTAGGGTCTATAAAGACATGGTTCAAAAAGGTTTGTGTGGAGAAACTTGAGTAGCCTGTACAGAGCCCCGACCTCAAACCCACAGTAGGGTGACATCATGATAGAAGCTCCTCCCATTCCAGAACTAACTCTCACTGTAGGGTGACATCATGATAGAAGCTCCTCCCACACCAGAACTAACTCTCACTGTAGGGTGACACCATGAAAGAAGCTCCTCCCACCCCAGAACTAACTCTCACTGTAGGGTGACACCATGATAGAAGCTCCTCCCACCCCAGAACTAACTCTCACTGTAGGGTGACACCATGATAGTTCTGGGGTGGGATGAGCTTCTATCATGGTGTCACCCTACAGTGAGCGTTGTTCTGGGGTGGGAGGAGCTTCTATCATGGTGTCACCCTACAGTGAGAGTTAGTTCTGGGGTGGGATGAGCTTCTAACTCTCACTGTAGGGTGACATCATGACAGAAGCTCCTCCCACCCCAGAACTAACTCTCACTGTAGGGTGACACCATGATAGAAGCTCCTCCCATTTCAATCTCGGATAAATCAGTTACAAAGATTGTTGAAGACAGAAGCATCACACTGGTTCTACTTCTGTACCCAACTTACCAGATAATGAAAGACAGTATGATCCTAGTTGTCACCGCTACAGTCTCACTTCTCTGCTTGTCAGGTGGAGGTAAGAGGCGGAGTGTCAGTGTTGTGGTCAGTAGTAGATCTGTTTTAGTATAGTCTCTCTGTCCCTAATCTTAATTCTCCCCCCTCTCTCTATAGTTGTGTCTCTCTCAGTCCAACAATCTCCCCATCAGCTCAGCAGGAGACCAGGTGAAACCATGAAGATCACCTGTAGTCATCATGACCGCAGCTACGATAAGATCTACTGGTATCGCCAGACAGATGGACAGAACCTCCAGATCATTGGATACCTGACCTTTAAAAAACCATTAGAAGTTGATGAGAAATATAAAATTTATGGAGACGCAGAGAAAGAGGGTTTCCTGGAGTTGCCTGGTCTTGGAGTTGAAGATACCGGGTTTTATTACTGTGCTGTGAGTAAAGCACAGTGAAGCAGCTGCACACAACACTACACATAAAACCATGGTTTTACACCTCCCTCTAAATTAAATCCCACCCTTAACACAACACAATAAACCACTCCCTCTAAATTAAATCCCGCCTTTAACACAACACAATAAACCACTCCCTCTAAATTAAATCCCACCCTTAACACAACACAATAAACCACTCCCTCTAAATGAAATCCTGTCTGGCACATTACACACTTATCCACCCCACACCCTTTTAGCTAATCCCCTCCCTCAAGAGAATACAGTAAACCCCTCCCTCTTTAGGAAACCCCTCCCCTCTCTCTGCTCTTTACACTTAGCCCCTCCCTTTTCTTTACACCACAATCTAAATGTCTTCCTCTACTCTACACACATATCCTGCCCATCTGTAGTACCAATCCACAGATCTCACACCGACTTTCTTGTGTTAATTCAGTAAACTGGGGTGGAAACAGATATTCTACTAAAAATCACCCATTCTAGTAGTTATTATGAATTTGATCCTTTATCTCAAAACTGTTAAACTTGCCCTCTTTTAATTTGCACGGGAGAGGAAACATGTTTAAAGTATTTACCACGTTCATCACCATTCTGCTCTCCTTCCTCACGGGTAAGGTCTCATGATAACTATAGGCTTATATGTTGGGATGTCTTAGTGATACATTATAATATTTGGTAAAAACCCGTTTCCTTGGCAATTCTTTTCTCACTCTGTAAGTGTTACAAAACAACAGTGGATGTCAAAATCAATGTTTGTTTGATTGACCGGTTGAATGTAGTTAATTACCAACTGATCTGTCTCGATCAGAAGAGGTTCTCTCCTCTCCCAACATCAACCAGACTCCTCCACACCTCCTGAGGAGGACATCTGAACACAAAGAGGCACGCCTGGACTGTTTCCACGGTGATAACAGCTACCCGTACATGCTGTGGTATCAACAACAGGACACGAGCGAACAGAAGACCATGGAATTAATCGGGTACCTGCACTACGAAAATCCGACCATGGAAAAGAAGTTTGAACCGCGGTTCACACTGACGGGTCATTCCAAGGCGAATGCGACCCTGGTTATCTCTAATATCAGACTCTCAGACAGCGCTGTGTATTATTGTGCAGCCAGTTAAATTAGCTAACAGGCGCAATCGTGTGCTATCTTCAGCTGGTTCAGACCTACAACCACATGGTGAGACGGCTGGGGTTTAAGAGGAGAGGTTTGAGGAGGGATTTGGACTTCTGGAAAGTAGTTTTAATACAGTCCTTGTAGAAATAGGTTACATCAAATACAGCTTTTGTCCAGCGGGGGCAGTGTTGATACAGTCTAATAAGTACTGCAGGTTAGTTTGTGATGAAAGACAGACAGGAGCTCTACCCAGGAACATGTTTGTTACATTTCTCTGCTGTTGAACAAGATATGATGATCAGAAGTGTCGTTAACTTGTTCGTCCTACTGCTTCTGTATCCAGGTAACCGCATAAAGCTCATTAAGAATAAAGCCACCTCAGTGAGCATATAAATAGGACAACTCTTTACTTGTTTTTCCTGTCTCTGATGAAGGTGTTCTGGACGGCCGCAGAATGTTCCAGTTGCATCGAGTAGTCCTGGAGGGGTTGGATGGAGGCGTTTGTCTCCGCTGTAGCCAAAATAATTCAGGGGATATTTACTGGTAATATTGGATATATTGGGACATTTTCCTAAACAGGCCCTATTGATAAAAACGATCCACGTAATGGATCAGTGTAATTACTAAATGCTGATCTGTCTGATAACACAGGTACTGAAGAACAGCACAAAGCAGAGCCTTCACATTACTGGCCAGCTTGTACACAGACACGTCCAACCAAACGGTGTCCTTCACTAACTCTTGCTTCAATATTGGCCAAAACAAAGCCAGTCGTGGAGACTTACAGATACTGTATCTTAACAGGAAAGACTCTGAGGAGTATTTCTGTGCCACCAGTGTAGCACTCTGCACCAAATTCCACTCTTTTCTTAAAAAAAACATCTATATATGTACATTTAAAGTATTTAATTTGTCAAATGCACCCGAATAACATAGCTCCATTCTGAACAGTAAAGTTATTGTGGCACGGCACACAACAATGAGCCTTTAAAAAGTTGATGCAGTTCCGGAAATGTGTCTGGAAAACTTTAATTTCCAGTCAGGCTAGAAAAGCAATTAAATAATGAAACACCACGGTAGACTGGCCTGTCAGTTTCAGTTTATATGTCTGTGGACCAGCCTCAGGCCCGCATTAACAATAGGGCTAGGCGGGGCTTAAGCCCCGGGGCCCGAGCAAGGAGGGGGCCCGTGATTGGCTGTGGTGCAGATTGACTATTAGCCATCTGATTGCCAAAGCCTTACCACGCCCCCCACAAATTAGCCCTGTTATTTAGTGGCGCTTTGCCGTATATTCCATGCAGGGGCGTCAGTTTGTGTTAAAAAGTGGTGGGGACAAAAGATCAGATGAAAAAACATTACAGCAGGACGGGGAAAATATTGAATAACGGCTTATCAAAAATGAATAAACGTTACCGTCGGCCAGTCAACAACACGAAAATACTCAGCATAAAACCCTCAACAATGTCGACTGCACATGTAACAGCCCCTGCAACACCAGCTCAACCAAACAGTGCCAAAGCACCACTGTGGAAAACAGCAGCGCGTTAAGTCAATGATTACAATGAAATTCATTACATATGTAAAAGAAAACACACCATAAGCATACAACGCAACATATCTGCATCAAATAACACCATTAAAACAATGTGGGATTTGCAACCCACATAGAATGCAGTGCAGTTACAGAACCAAATCCACAAAATGTGAAATCCTCCTCTGCCATCGCAGCGTAACCAATATAAAGTGCCGTGATAAATATTGTCATTATGTCTGTATGCCACAAAAAAACACACTAAAATCCAAACTACTTTGAAACTATATATAAGATGGCACACACACACACACACACACACTGACACACACACAGACAAGTTTTTCATTGATCTGTAAATTACTTAATTGGCAACAATTAACTACATCAATCGCAGTGCAAATATGCATATAAAAACTCCCATACCTGTACTGTTGATCACCATCTTCTCTTAAAGTTGAAAAATGGAAAGAAGCGGTCGTCCCATGGAATTTCTAACTAACATTATAGCTAACTTCCCGCTTGAGGGCCGAGAACCGGCTTCTGTTGTTTACAGATCACGCAGCCTCTGTGTAAACGTAGTGTTCAATAATAAACTGACATTGGTCCGTAGCCAATCTGCATGTTAGAGGCGTGGTTTTGCGAAGGGGCAATTGGACGGAATCCGTTCACATGTAAGTTTAAAATATTCTATCACAGGTGTCAAACCGGTTCCATGGAGGGCCGGGTGTCTACAGGTCTTTGCTCTAATTGGTAAGGTTCTACCCTCTACTGGTTGTTTAGGTCTGACCTGGGAACTAATTTAAATGAAAACCCAAAAACCTGCATACACTAGGCCCCCCGTGGAACCGGTTTGACATCCCTGAGTCTGGTCACCCAGCGTGAGTCTTTCTAGGTCACCGATATTTAGAACCTGTCACTTTAATGTTTCCATGGTGACGCGTCATTGCTTGTCACGTGACACAGCGCCACCACAACACAGCGCTGAATGAATGATGATCTGTTCTATGTCATTTTTCCTTTTTTATTCAAAATATTCACAAATGCCTTAGCTATAACATGAAACACTGATATTCCGATTATCAAATATGTGCAAGTGGATGAAACACCTTTATAACGATCGTGTTAGTTGAGCTGTATGTGCGATGGGCAGCGCCATGTTAGTTTACAACACGTCAATTCCTCAACTTCTCACGAAATACATGATAGTAAGTGGCCGGTGAACTGGGAGAAGTATAGGGTAACTTGGACAAGAAGAAACTGTGTCAAGAATGTGTTCAAGTTACTGATCGGCGCATGCATTGGGGTCATTTTAGAATCAGTAATAGTTTTTTTTGTTTATTTTGTTTAAGTTACTTTTTTGGACAATGTACATTGTTTTTTCTTCGTCTAAACTGAATTGCATGTTTTATTTTGTGCAAATAAACCTTCAACATTTCTTGCTTCGCCGTGTTTTTTCAGAACATTAACCAATTATATTATTTAGGCTATATTTATAGTATTATATATTGGCCATACAAACATTTTCTTGAACACTGTTGTCATGGCAACACTGATGACGTCATAACCGGCCTGTTTTGCTTACTCGGTAAAAAAAATTGATGACTCGTGAAGATTCCGAGTATAAAAGGTGTGAACATTTCAGAAACCAAATCATTTGTTTATCGGAAGCCTGAAACAATGTTATCCGACAACTCAAATGTGACATGGCCCTTCTGGGAGTACCCCAAGTATGAGCATGTTACATTTGACCTGGACAGCATCCGCGCTACCAGTCATGATAGGACCTGGCCTTTCTGGAAATACCCCCAGATTGACCCGGTTGTATCATTCTCTGATACCGTGGTGCTGATCGAGGTCACAGTGCCCCAGACTCTTTACAAGAGGCTGCGAGGTTACTTTAGAAAGAAGCGAGCGACTGTTAGTCCTGTGCCCCTCGATAATGAGGAGGTGCAGGAGGGCGCAAAGACGTCGTTCTGGACGAGGATGCGGAGCTTCTTTAAAAGGAAGCCGAGCGCCCAAGTCCAGAATGGCTGAATGTGTCAGTGTGTGTGTCAGTGTGTGTGTGTCAGTGTGTGTGTCAGTGTGTGTGTGTCAGTGTGTGTGTCAGTGTGTGTGTGTCAGTGTGTGTGTGGCGGGAGGGGGGGCTGGGGCTAATAGCCCCCCCAATAAAAGACCAAAAAAACTAGCTGTAACAATGTAATGTTTTTGTGTCATTCTGTTGACATCTAAAACATTGAAATAAGCAGTTTGGTATGACGATATTAACAAATCATTTTACATGTTTGCAGGTACTAGTTAGTCTGCATTAAGACGGATGAATGTCCGATAACTTGCAAGCAGATTATTCAGTAGTTGTGTTCCAGTTACAGAGCTCGCAAAGGCTCGTTAACGTTAGAAATACTATACATTTACAATAATAATATAGAGGAGTGCAATATATTTATATTTTATCGTTTATTATTCACTCTTAACATTTCAAGTGCACACATTCGTTCTGACTGGCTACTCAGACTAACAAGGGGGAGGCTCCAATTCATGACGGATTCATGGATAGTAGTTACACAGCAGCAGTATAAACACATCAACGTGCTCTGCTTCACCCTATATATAGGTGTGAATGACATAAATTATCAATTACACGTTAGGAGTAGAAATGTATGAGGGTTTGAAGACACATTTAAACGGAAAATTAGAGATAATTAACGAATTGTGTGCGAGGTGTGAAGGTGAATGTCTTATTGTGAAACGTTGAGCTGTATGTTTTAATTCCCGTGGTTCAAACGGTCATCACCTGTTACCATTCGGGTTTTTGTTTGTGAATATGTTATTTGTGTCAGAGAACGTCTGATCCACGTGTAGCCGGTCGTACCGAGTGGTGTGAGGGGGGAGGACAATTTAGTCATGTTAAAATATTGGTGGGGACATGTCCCCAGCGCCCCCTAAACCTACGCCCTTGATATGCATTATCATGCAATCATTGTCATTAATATAATAGTGACCGTTCGCAAAGACCAGCCTTTTTTAGTTACTGTGTGACAAGCCAGGCGGCTTCACGAGTCACGCACATCTTGTTCTCACTCACGCAGTGAAAAAAACATCGCGGGGCAAAGACTAACGTTACACTGAGAGTGACTACGCGCACGCCTTACAAGAGAGAGCTCAGAGCAGCTTACTGTTGATATGAAACAAAGTCTCAACTTTCAAATCTTGTCATTTAAACAATACCCTTTTTTCAAATTCAAGTGCATTGACGTTAATCTACTGACTGCTTTGTTGTCGGACCAAATTGCGTATTCGGCGTTATGATTGGTCAGGTCGCCTGTCAATCAAACCCCCGTGGGCAGCAGGGCATGGTGAATTGAAACGTCACGTTTTAATTTGATATAGAAATCACATTTATTCTATATTTAACTTGTGAACGACCGACCTGCTGCAGCACGTAGGCCTATCAGATGATGGCTGTTTGCGCCTTATTAGAATATACGCATCAACCAATCAATCGCCTCCACTCTTCACTTCATTCTAGACCAAGGGTGGGCAAAGTCAGGCCCGCGGGCCGAATCTGGTCTTGAGGCAATTCCATCCGGCCCACGATGGGTATTAAAACAGTTATGAGGGGCCTAGCAAGTCCACTTGTCATGTATCTGAATCTGAATTATTATGAGTAATATTTAATAACACACCCACAGTATAAATGTTTGGTGTATAGATTTAAATATTGTGCTTTTCTGGCCCACAAATCGTTGAGAATTAAGAAAATACCAAACAAATGTGGCCCTCCGTTTACTTTCACAGCCCTGATGTGGCCCCTGAGCTGAAAAGTTTGCCCTCCATTGTTCTAGACTGAACTTGAGACGGTTTTGCACAGCGCACTTGCGTTCCGACCCTGAGGTGTGGGGTCTTAAAGTGACAGAAGCTGCTAATAGAGCTTCTGTCGCCATTGTCAATAATGTTAATCAAACATCAGAAAGAAAGTAATTTACTGCCATTGACTGAATCACATTTGTAAAATAAATAAGAATGAATGTTGAATTTATAGTGAAAACTATGTATTTGATTACTTTATACAATATAATATTATTCAGTGCTTTAAGTTTTTCAAGTAGGTCGATTTCTTATGTGCCTTTGTTCTATTGTTATTTGTGACTCTTGTCATCATTAAGCTTGAGATTATTTTCTTAAGATACAATAATTTTTTACTTAAAATTTTGATATGTTAAAAATCGTATATTAATATAACAAATAAAAAGTAATATAACTTGAAGTATATCACAGATAGATAAAATGACTCATTGCCCACCCCTATATTCGCTATTAGCAAGCCATGTTGACAGGTTAGTGTTCATCTAACAGCTTATGTGTAAAATGTGTTTCATGCTTATCCTGACCAGATCACCAGAAAGATGAAACATTGACTTCATCTGCTGCTGGAGATAATGAGACTGAGCAAGGAGATAACGTTTCTGAATTCTGAATGATTCTAGATTATATTTATGTAAAACAACTTCAGCAGTGTTTTAGAAAAATGTGTGGGGGGGTTTCTCTCTCAGTTGGTGACCTAAAGTGGTGTAGGGGGCTGCAGTAACTCATAGTCCCGGGCCCAGTGAGCTCTTAATGCGGCCCTGACCGGCCTGTCAGTGTCAGTATAGGTCTGTAGACTGGTCTGTCAGTGTCAGTTTATATGTCTGTAGACTGCCCTGTCAGTATTTTAGTCTGTAGACTGGGCTGTCAGTGTCAGTGAATAGGTCTGTAGACTCTCCTGTCAGTAAATAGGTCTGTAGACTGGCCTGTTAGTAAATGGGTCTGTAGACTGGGCTGTCAGTGTCAGTACGTCATTATGTAGACAGTCCTGGCAGTAGAGGGAGGCAAAGCCTAGAAATAAGTTAAGTTATCAAAAAGATGTGGTGGTGAATAAACCTCATTCTGCTCTCTCTCTTTATGCTTTAGCGCTCCAGAAGGTAGTTGGAGTTAAATTAACATTTTGACTAATTGGTTGACTAGATAAGTTTACTTGCTTTGACTTATTGCAAACCCTTCTTTTTACAGTGTGTCAGACATGGCAGTTTCAGTATTTGAGTCTGTAGACTGGCATGTAAGTTTCAGTTTATTTGTCTGTATACTGGCAGTCAGTATATTAGTCTGTTGACTGACATTCAGTGTCAGTACATTAGTCTGTTGACTGACCACAGCTCTGATTTTACCTGTTATCACAAGGAAGTTGAAGTTGGATATAACTAGTCTCTCCTGAATCACCTCCCCTCCTCTGCTCTCTGCTTTCTTTCTCTCTCTTTCTCATCTGTCTCTCTCTTTCTCATCTGTCTCTCTCATTCTCCTCCCTCTATTTCTCTTTACACACCAACGCTCAGAAAAGTAACAGTTTTGTTCAGAAGGATGTCTTCTACAACATATGGACTTGGCTTGTTTTTTACCCTGTTACCATGTAAGATTTGGTCAGTTGCCATCGGCATTTTAAATCAATTATATACCACTGTCTCTTTCAATTGTTTTGGTGAAGTCTGAACTCAACTCTCTGACCGGTCTTTCCCACAGGTCTTATAACGTGTGTTCAGTTCCATCAGTCCCCCTCCCTAATAGTTAAGGATGGAGGTGAGGTGGAGATTCACTGTAGCCATAATGACAGTAGCCTGCTGGTTATGTTGTGGTACCAACAGAAACCCGCCACTATGACTCTAATAGGATACGGCTACGGCACCTCAGACCCCACGATGGAAGATCAGTTCAAGGACAGATTTGATCTGAAGAGAGCGGGTAACCTGAATGGAAGTCTAGTTATCTCCAGTCTGATGGTAACAGACTCGGCTGTGTTTTTCTGTGCAGCCAGTAACACAGTGATCTGGGTTCATATCAACACCTGACTAAAATCCTAATGAGTAGGAACACTTCAATACACACAGCAGACACACAGGAAATCCAGTCATACATCATATAGTGTTGGTTAATACACCAGATGTCAAGGGAAGGAACTTAGCTCAGACCAATATGCTTTGTCTTCATATGTATGTAACCAGGTGGTGGTTTATGCATTACTAGGATTTGCTTGGGCCTTTGTACAATATAAGTGGTACCTGTCCTGTTAGTGCGTGAGTTGTGTGTCTAGTGACGTCAGCACCGCAGGAAAGAAGGAACCGGAAAAGTAGCCTAATATTGGTAGAAACAGGGGAGCCGATGCTGCGAAGTATTGTTAAGGACGCAGAATTTTTAGATGTTTATTTTTACAAATGCCTTTTAATATATTTCAGTTTGCTAAAATGGTGTGGGTTCTACTACCTTAAACTTTGAGAAAGTTCTTCATAAATCATTGTAAGACATAATAATAAAATTTAGTAATGTAGAAGAGTTGGCACGTCAACAAAATAATAATGACTCGTCTCTGGAGATCAAGGACCTGGAGGTTGGGGACTCAGCTGTGTATTACTGTTGCAAATCCTGTGACAGCTCCTTACGAAGCCAGTCTACCGCCATCTAGGGGCAAGCTTCGGCGTTCGTCGTCACCCGCTTACTAGTGCCATCTTCATTCCTGACTCTGGATTACTGAAGAGGGGGTGTAGTTTAGCTGGTGAGGGGACAACTTTAAAATTGACATTCTTATTCTTAAATCAAAAAAATGTACAATATGTACAATAAATGATTTTCTAACACTAAAGCATCCTGTAGCTATTATCTTTTTTATCAGACCACTGATCTGTGGAGGCAGATTGGAGGACCAGGTGTACCTCTGTAGCCTCCCTGAAGGCTTGGTACAAGTCAGAGCTGCTACAGTTGTTTCTAAAGCAGATATCAGGAACAGTACGGGTGTTGCTGGCTGTCACACATCCCTGGTGAATGCAAACATACCATTGTTATCAAATGGACCTAAAATAGAGACGTTTCTTATAGATGATCACTTGCTGACATCTGGAGGGCGAATGTGGAATCACTCATTTACAACTCACGCCAGTTGCTTCGTTTTTGTTTAATTCGCTTGTTTTATCCAAACTTTACACACCACTACCTTTGTAAAGCACAAATGTCGCTATGTGTCATGTAGAAAGTGTTCACTTAAATCCTCACAATAATTCAGTTCTCAATACACAGTGGTCAGGACACAAAAAACACTAAAATGCATAATTATTAAAATAATCTATTCAAAAAGAATAAAAAGAGCAACAGGTAAACGTACCTGTGTTTTGGAACAATGTAAGAGTGATGCAAGAGTGCTAAAGGACTAGTATAATTAAGTAGATGTAATGATCTCTAATCAGAAGTGTAATGTAATGTGATGTAATGTAATGATCTCTAATCAGAAGTGTAACACTGTATTGGATCATGTTCTTCTACATAATATGACGAGGAGGGAAATAGTGTTGAAAGTACAGTATGTTTAGAGAAACCCAGTATAGTAAGTACAGTACAGAAAGTACAGTATGTTTAGAGAAACCCAGTATAGTAAGTACAGTAT